>JAOANK020807898.1:0-10650 GCA_026257165.2 Telfairia occidentalis | reverse complement strand
CCCCATCCCTGTCCCCACCCCACTAGTTGTTTTTTTTTATATAAATTTTAAATTTATTTATTAATTATCTATATTTATATATAATATTAATTTTTATATAATTGTATAAAGAAAAATAAATCAACTTTTACTCCTAAACTTGTCAAGTTAATTAATTTTCACCCAAAACTTTCAATTTCATTAAATTGGACCTTAGAATTAGATAGTGTTGAATTTGAAGTCTCTATTCAATTTCTGTTAATTCACTCACTACTTTAAACAAAAAGAACAACATAAAAATCTTCATAAACTCACTAATTTCAATAAAATTAAGAATTGTATAAAATTTAGTTGATTAATGCATAAATTAACTATTGAATAACACTTTGCCAAAACTAAAAAATTTCAACACATATTTAGTTGTAATGTCGTTTTTCTTTAAAATCTTATCAATTTTATATCATACATATGTTTTATAATTTCTTGAACGCATGTAAGAATACATTTGTTCATGATTTTTTAAATGAACATTTATTCGACGGTAAAAATTTCAACAAATTTTCGAATTTAAGGTTAAGATTGCAACAATTATCTATGTTTGAGGTGCAATTTAAAGAAATTGAAAGTTTAGATTATAAATTAATATAAATTCAAATGTTTATGGGTAAAAATTGGTTTTCTTTCTTTAATATAAACCATTATAATTTAAGCACGTGTGACAAAAAAAAATTGGGGATGGGAAATCCCCCGATAACCCATCCCCGTGCCCCATCCTCGCTTCCAATTTTTGGGGACGAAGGATGAAATGGGCATTAAAATTTCCTTCGGGCATCCTCAGCCCCTCGCCCATTGTCGTCCCTAGTTTAGACACCCAATTTTCCTAAATTACACAGTTTTGGACTAATTTTATCACCTTATCCTTGTGAATTGACCTGGAAAGGCTACAACTTCTAAGTGTGCACTTGTACTTTAGGGTGTAATTGAGATAAGAAGATTGTATTGTACTAAAAGATCACTAACAAGTTTTTTTGGTGCTGTTTCAGGGAATAAGTTCAAGAAAAATACTTTTCAATTTGAATTTAGGTGAGTTTAGTACTTCAAGACACTGATTAAGCTGTTGTGTTTTGCAGGTGTTGTACAAGTGCATGAACGACTATCTTGGGATGTAGAATTTTTACTAGCATTTGATTCCGAAATAGAAAGAACCCTTAGGAGAATTAGAAGGGAACAAAGAGAGAGCAAATCAAAAAGAAAGACAAGAACTTATGACTGACCTACCCAACAAACTAGCTGTAGTGCAAGAGCTGGTAGGACAATAATCAGCTGTAGTAGTGAATCATGTTATTAACCCTGGGAATATTGTTCAGATTGCTAATGATAGGGAAAGAGCCATATGAGATTATTCAACTCCAAGATACAATGAAATTAATCCTGTGATAGTGAGGCCTAGAATTCAAGCACCACACTTCGAGCTGAAGCTTGTGATGTTTCAAATGCTTCAATCAATGGGGCAACTTTATGGTATGCCTATAGAGGACCCACATCAACATCTTAAATTTTTCTTTGGGCATCAGGATTACCCAAATTTGTTTTGGGGTAATATTGGATACCCAGATATCTCGATATGCTCAGGCATCCTAGGATGCCCATACGCATCTGTCCAATTTTAGATGCCCTTTTGAAACGTGAGATTTTAAGATTGTCATATCGAGGGCATTCTCTGTTGATGGTTTTACCCTTTGTTTTTCTTTTGTTTATTTCTTCTTTCATCAAATTTGTTTATCGAGATTCCCAACAATCAAACGACCCCTAAGGGTAAACTGGAGTTAGATGCTCTCACTTCCTTGACAGCTCAGATTTCTTCCATGTCTAATATGCTGAAGAATCTCACTTTAGGAAATTCAAATGCAGCCATGAACACTACAACAGTGAATCAAAATAATGCGGTATTCTGTGGATATTATGGAGAAAACCACCAGATGGCCTTACCAACTCTCCATCAACATATTATATAGGGAACTAGAATGTGCAAAGGAATAATAACCCTTATGCATAGACTTACAACCTTGGTTAGAGACTGCATCCAAATTTTGGGTAGGGAGGTCAAGGAACTAGCAGTCAGAATGCGCCAAACCAACAAAAACCTAATTTTAATCTTGGGTACATTCAATCAAATCAAGCCACTCCTAGCCATCCCCTGGATTTCAACCTTACCCTCAGCGAAACTAGCAAAGGCAACAACTAGCCAATCAAACTACACCTTGTACTTCATTAGAAAGCTTGATGAAAGAGTGCATGGTGCAGAATGATGATGTGATCCAAAGCAGAGAACACTGAGGTTGAGAAAGAAAAGGAAGAACATATAGAAATTCAGATTGATGAGCTACCAGTTTTAGTGGAATGTGAGAAGGGTATAAAAGTAGAAGATTTCACCAAGAAAACAACAGTAGAAGAGGGTGGCATGCAGTAAAGTGAAGTAAAATCCTATTTTTAAACCACCACCCCCTCCCTTCCCCCAAAGATTAAAGAAGCAAATGCAAGAGACCTATTTATGAAGTTTATGGATGTTTTGAAAAAACTTGATATCAAATTACCTTGGTAGAAGCTCTTGAACAAATGTCTTCCTATGTAAAATTCTTGAAGGATATTCTAACAAAGAAGAGGAGGCTAGGGGAGTATGAAATTATAGCATTATTTGAAGAATGCAGCACTATTTTGAAAAATAAGATTTCCCCCAAGGTGAAAGACCCTGGAACATTCACCATCCCAGTTTCTATAGGTGGAAAAGAACTAGGGAAAGACTTATGTGACCTAGGAGCAAGTATCAATTTGATGCCTTAATCAATTTATAAGAAAATAGGGATAGGAGAAGCAAGACCAACCATTGTATCCCTACAACTTGCTGATAGATCCATCACTTACCCAAAGGGAAAAATAGCGTTAGCTTTATGAGCTTCAATCATACCATATGTTTAATTTCTCAATGATTTTAGTGTTTTAAATTTTCCATGACGTAAAGCTCAAAAAGACAATTTTAATTCATTTTGAATCACTCCAATCGGACGTCAGACGAAGAAGTTATGATCAAGAGTAAATTGAGCAGAATTTAGAAATCTCGACACGCACCAAACGCAAATGTTCACTGCTGTTCCAGCACGAGTTCAAGCACTACCAAATGCTTTTTTCTTCCATTTTCTTTCTATTTTGTCCATTCAAAAAATAAATCACCAACCATTATTCTTTCTTTTTCTATGATTTTAATCTCAATCATTCATCCCTTTGACCTAGATCTAATAGCCAAATTTAATTCCAACTTTAAAATTCATTTTAGGCCAAAAATCCTTTAAATTTCAGCATCATTCCTCTCAAAAAACACAAATTTTAAATGCTGAATTTTTATCTCCGAAGCCTCCATTGTTGTCTTCTCTCAAGCTTCCTTTTGTATTGACCTTCTTGTGAGAGAAAATCATTTTCTGAGAGATTCAATTTATTTTTGCACTAAACTTTATTTTATCTGTCATTTGAGAGAACTTGTAATATTTGTGGGAACATTATTTCAACTTTCATTTTTTGTGATTTTGTAATAAGGTGTGGGAAAACATTGGGATTATGAGAGTGATTTATCCTAAACCTGTTAAAGAATTTGTAGTGGTTTGATTCTTAACTCGTTAAAAGGATCGATAGTGGTTTGATCTTGAACTCGGTAAAAAGATCGGTATAGGTTGGAACCTAAACCTATAAAAGAATCAGTAGGGAGTTTACTCTACGCCCCCAAAAAGAGGGATCGACGGATTTGGTTCTCACCCATAAGAGAGTCGTTGTAGTAAAAAACCCCATGAAGAGTCTGGAGAATGGAGTAGGAATTTCCAAACCACTATAAAATTCTGGGTGTTTGTTCTACTATCCTTATTTTTAAATTTTCACTGCTAAATTAATTTTGCTAATTGAATTGCATGCTCGTAAATTTTGTTTAGTTAATATGTTATATATATTTCTTATTATTTTAGGGTGCTAATTAGATTAGTTTCAATTGTATTAATTCTGTCAAAAAGAAGTTTTAATTTTGTAAGCCATCCTATTCACCCCCCTCTAATGTTGCCATACGATCTTACAAATAGAAGACATACTGGTTCAAGGGGGACAAATTCATTTTCCTTGCTGATGTCATCATATTGGACTATGAGGTAGATAAGAAGGTTCCCATTATCCTTGGGAGACCTTTCCTTGTTACTGGAAGAGCTTTAATTGATGTGCAAAAAGGAGGACTCATAATGAAAGTTCATGATCAATAGGTGATCTTTAGTGTCTTCGATGCTATGAGATCCCTCTAGTTTTGGAAGAATGTTTTGCACTTCAAGTCATTGATGATTTAGTTTAGAAAGTTTTTTAGAATACTAGTAGTGACCAGCATGACAACAAGTTTGGGGGAAATGAGTTAACTGAGGCAGAAACAGGTATGATAATCCTGCAGAAGAAACTAATGTTTGTGAGTTATCAAGTAGTAAACATTTTGAATCTCTTGAATTATCAGATAGACAGACGAAGCTTATGAAGTCTTCACTTCTTGAGGCTCTTGATCTAGAAATGAAGCTATTACTTGAGCATCTCAAGTATGCTTACTTGGAGGAAGGAGAAACTCTACCCATCATCATTTATGCTAGATCAACTAAGGAAAATGACGAAGCCTTGTTGTCCTTGCTAAGGCAGTATAAGGGGGGAATAGGTTGGACCATAGCTGATATTAGAGAAATTAGTCCTTCCAATTGCATGCACAAGATTAGAGGATGACAACATCAAATCCATTGAACAGCAAAGCAAACTAAATCCAGGCATGAAAAAGGTGGTGAAGAAGAAGCTTATCAAATGGCTGGATGCTAGAATCATCTAGCCAATAGCTGATAGTAGTTGGGTGAGTCCAGTACAATGTGTCCCTAAGAAAGGTGGAATCACTGTGGTGACTAATGAGAGCAATGAATTGATCCCTACTAAGACTATCACTAGATGAAGTGTATGTACGGACTACAAGAGATTAAACAAGGCCACAAAAAAAGACTACTTTCGTTTGTCCTTCATAGATCAGATGCTGGATAGGTTGGCTGGGCAAGATTTTTATTGTTGCTTAGATGGCTACTTTGGATCTAACAAGATTACTATAGCCTGAGCTGATCAAGAAAAAACCACATTCACGTCTCCTTATGGCAAATTTGCCTTTAGAAGAATGCCTTTTGGGTTATGCAACGCCCCAACTACACTTCAAATATGCATGATGTCTATCTTCTTAGATTTAGTGGAGTCAGTGGTAGAGGTATTCATGGATGACTTCTCAGTATTTGGAGAAGACTTTGCTACCTGTCTAACAAATTTGGATAAAGTCTTGCAGAGATGTGAATAGACTAATTTGGTACTCAATTGGGAGAAATGTCACTTTATGGTAACAAAAGACATTATCTTAGGCCACAAAGTTTCCAGACCAAGAAGTGCAAGTGGATAGAGCAAAGGTGGAGATCATAGAAAAAGTGTAACCTCCAAGTTCAGTGAAAGAAGTAAGAAACTTTATGGGGCATTCTGGTTTTTATAGGAGGTTAATAAAAAACTTCTCAAAAATTTCAAAATCATCATGTAGTTTATTGGAACTTAACAAGCCACTTATCTTTGGAAAAGACTGTGAAGAAGCCTTGAAGACCCTACAACAAAATCTAATCTCAACTCCAATTATTTCAGCTCATAATTAGCAACTTCCTTTTGAACTCATGTGTGATGCAAGCAATTTTGCAGTGGGAGCCATGCTTAGACAGAAAAAGGATAACAACATTCATCCAATTTACTATGCCAGTACAACCCTTAATGAAGCTAAGTTGAATTACACCACTACAGAGAAGGAGTTATTGGCAGCCGTGTTTGCTTTTGAGAAATTCAGAGCATATTTAATTGGAATCAAGGTAATATTGCACATTGACCATGTTGCACTAAAATATCTGCTCACCAAGAAGGATGCTAAGCCCAGACTAATAAGATGGATACTCTTGCTCCAAGAGTTTGATGTGGAAATTAGAGACAAGAAGCAGTCTTAAAATGTTGTAGCAAATCTTCTATCTAGTAGAAAGGACAGAGGAGAAGCTAGACTTGAGAGAGAACTTTCTTGATGAACCACTCTTTGTTTAGCAACTTGTAGTAGTGGATCCCCCATTGTTTGCGGATTGGACAATTACCTTGCTTGTTGGATTCAACCTCCTGAGATAACTCTAGGGGCCTTAAAGAAATTCAAACACGATGCCAAATTCTATTATTGGGATGAACCTTATTTTTACAAACAATGTGGCAGTGGCATGTTCAGAAGATGTGTGCTAGAATAAGAAGTCTACTCAATCCTTGATCACTATCACAAATCACCATATGGTGGACATTTTGGTGGATAGACGATTGCAGCTAAGGTATTTCAGAGTAGTTATTATTGGCCCACTGTTATTAAAGATGCTTACCAGTTGAGCAAGACTTGTGACAGATGCCAAAGGGTGGGTAATATAGGGAAGAGAGATGAGATGCCACTGCAGTTCATGTTGGAGATGGAGATTTTTGATGTTTGGGGAATAGACTTCATAGGTCCCTTTCCCCCTTCCTTTGGAAATAACTACATCCTAGTGGCTTGCGATTATGTTTAAAAGTGGGTGGAAGTTGTAGCTTGTACCCACAATGATGCAAGGACTGTTCTAAACTTCTTCCACAACAATATCTTTACAAGATTTGGAACACCAAGGTTGTTAATAAGTGATGAAGGGTCTCACTTCATGAATAAGCTACTATCAAAATTATTGCTGAAGTATAATGTACAAAATATCCACTTCTTACCACCCTCAGACAAATGAGCAAGCAGAAGTGTCCAATAGGCAAATCAAGAGAATTTTGGAGAGAGTGATAAACCCAAATTGAAAAGACTAGTTAATTCTATTTGGGTTTGTAAGACAACTTATAAAACACCCTTAGGGATATCTCCCTGTATGATTGTATTTGGTAAAGCTTGTCACTTACCATTGGGATTGGAGCATAAGGCATTTTGAGCATTGAAGGAGTTAAATTTCACTACTGATGTTGAAAGAGAGTGAAGGAAGCTGCAACTAATTCAGGCTTCTGTCTTATGAAAATGCTAAGATGTACAAGGAAAAGACAAAGTAATGGCATGATAAGAAGACTCATCCAAAGAATTTTGAGAAAGCCCAAAAAGTGTTGTTGTTCAACTCAAGATTGAGGAGCTATTTCCAGGAAAATTAAAATCCAAGTGGTTTGGTCAATTTACCATTTTGGAAGTCTTTCCTTATGAATCTATAGCAGTGAGGGATGACAGTGATGGTATAGAATTCAAGGTTAATGGGCAACATTTGAAACAAGAGAGGAGTTCAGCAAGAAAATCTCCTCTCAAATTTTGAAGGAAGTTTAGTGAGTTAGGACAAAAGGGAGGTAGTTAAGTTAGTTGGCTCTATCCTTCCTTTTTTCTTTTTGTTTATATTTTCGTGGATTGTCTACTGCTTTCTTTTATTTTTGATTAGGTTCTTTAATGCTGATAATTTTCCTTTAGTTTATTTGCCTTTGGTTTTGTTTAAAAGTTAAAAAAAAAATCCATAAAATAAAAAAAATAAAAAATAAAATATTGCATGTAAGAAAGTAAAGTAAGAGGTGGGTGAATTTTCATGATCTTTTACTTTAAATGTGCAGAAACAAGGTGAAATTACTGCAGTAAAAGTTGGTTAAAAATAGGATCAACAGATTGACGGAATCGCTGCAACATTGAAAGAGCACAAAAAATTTATTTTTGACTAGTCGTTGGAACTTGCAACAAATTATGGGAATATCTAGTCAAATCAGACTGGCCATGCAGATCCTGTTGCAACAGAAATAGGAACAATAATTTTTGAAAAAAGGATTCAAATATGGAATTAATTTTTCCATAAAATTTCATGAGTTTCCATTTATGCTTGGAGATTCTATGAGATTTGTTTTATCTGTGCATAATAATTACAGGTTTGCCATTCTCTCTTTGCTTATAAATTGAAGGAAACTCCAATGGATAAGTCACAAACATTTTCTTTGGCAATTTCCTTGCTGTGTTCTGTTTCCCTCTAGCCTTCTTAGCCCTTATTTTGTACCCTCCCTCCCAACCCTGATATGGCACTGTTGCTCGTGGTAGTGAGGCCAAAATGTGCAATGATAACCATACTACAGATGTGCAAGTGTACAAAGTCAGCAACAAGTGATAAGTATTTATATTGTCTCCACAGGGATTAGTGGTAGATTCTGACCTATTCTAACTCTTTCTTCTAGTGAATTCAAAGAGTAACAAAGATAAATGATTGATGATTTTTGTAGCTAATTCTGAACTAAATTAAATTATAGAATATAAAGAATGCTTTCAAAGTTGTAATGATGCAAAAGATTAGGCTTGGATTAAGGTATAATGCTATATTCCTTGAAACAAAATTCTAAACCAAAATAATTGTAGATATGATTCACAGAACAATAGTCTCAAAATCTTCCAAGATCTCTCAAATATCTTAGATTAACTCCCATTAACCTATATGAATTTAACCTATTGTTTCCGTACACTAGGTGAATGATTATCCCTAACCTCCTCACTTAGCCAGTTGTAAACCTAATCAAGAGGCTAATGTGTTTTAAAGACAAACTACTTCTAATTTTTCCCAAAACTTAGAAAAGGAGGCCAAACAGACATCACTATTAAGCAATAAATACACCTTTTAAAAAAATCAATTCCACACTTTAGTTCCGAATCAATCCAATAGCATTGCCCTCAATCCTCACCTAAAGGTGATTAGTTCATGCTACAATATCAAAAAGACAGAAAACAATAAATGCATTGATAACAAAAGAACTCTAAGGGAACTATAGATTTCTGTAGCTCTAAGAAAGAAGTTGTAAGAATCATCTTTTATGCTCTAGCAGCAGAGTTTCTTTCTTATCCAAGTTTTTGTCTACAGAAATTCGATAAAGTCTAAAACAGCTAGGGAAATTCAGAAACTCTATTCTAAAACGATCGAAAAATGGCTCTCTTGTTCTCTCTTTCTTTGGCAGCGACCTTTTCTATTTGAAGCTCATTTCTTGTGATTAAGAGGCTCAATAGGTCAAATCATCCATGTGTCCTACATCCAATGGTTGATTACTTTCATAAATAAGGGTTCTTTAATATTTTGAATTTTTGTTATTCTCGCGTGGATTCTCTGTGTCCATTTTTCTTCAGCATTGTTTGCAACACTTCTACTAGAATAATTCTCCCTCATTTATCTGCAGACAAATTATCCAGAATCAACAGTATATAAGCATAAATTTCTCCATTTCCATTCAAATGTTGTCATAAATAGAATAAATCAACAATATGAACGTTCTCAAGAGTTCTAGATATAAAACAAAGATAATTCAAGTAATTAATCCATGAATCAAATACAATTACTCAAATAAAGTGATGAATTCTAGCCTAAAAGAATCATAAGAACTTTCTTTTGAAGAGTTATTAAATCTCCAAACTTGAATCATTGCTCGTCCCTGAGTAATGCTTAGACCTCTTAGAAATCAAAAGTAATGAGCTAGCAAACAAAATCTTGTAGCAAATTTTGATAAACAACTCAATGAAAAACTATTGATTATCCAGCTAGTTCACACCTCTTTCTAGTCAATCCCTTACCTTCTCTTCATTTTTCTGCACAAGCCACAAGGTTTACTTATTCTAATGGCCGTGGCTCTTAGTTTGCAAACTCCTAACTCATCAAACTTACTGTGTAATCCATCAACCATAATCCTATTCTATTCCCTTCTAAATTGCTTTGGGTTCCCTAAATTTCAGCTTACAAAAACTACTCACAAATGCTTGCCCAAAAGATTTTCTCATAGGAAACTCTTTGTTCCCTTCAAGTTATAGCCTTTATTTTCATGATTCATCACTTATCAAGAATTTCATTCTTAATCTTGGTAGCAAACCTTATGTTCTAAGGAAATAGTAACATTCAAGCAACACTCATCTCTCGTAAAACTTTTTTTTTTTTTTAATATTTACCCTTCTTCTGTGTTACTTTTTGACGCAGTGGTATATACAACTGTCATATCTACCCATGGTTACTAGACATACTCAAGAAAAAAAGATGTCTAAAGAGAAAAGAGTGTACTACCAAGAAAAGCAAAATTGTTTTTTACACTTTTCAGAATATTTCAATAAAGCTAAAGAAGGACCAAAGGGACAAAGCATCCCCAAACTTAAAAATGTGCATTGTCTTCAATGTGCTAGACAATAAAGGAGAGACTCCCTAAACTTTGTCTAAAGAATCTTGAACAATTTTGATCAAGTAAATAAAATAGTCTTCTAATTGTTGGAGCAAGGTTTCCTCAGGAATCAACTAAACCAAAAGGAGTTTCTTAAGCACATGTAAAATGTGTGGGATTAATTGTGCAGAAGAATCTTAAGTCAATAAGTTTTAACCATAGGAAACATAAAATTAGGCCCTCATACTAGTCAATTTTTTATCTATCATTGAAAGGTTTATCAAATTCTACTGATGTTACATCAGAAAGTTTGGTCAATACTAAAGAATTTATTCTAATAATGATAGCCTGATTCCTGTAGCACAACAAAAAGTTGATAACCCCAAACCAAAAATTTTGTTAAATGATTTT
>JAOANK020807788.1:0-10650 GCA_026257165.2 Telfairia occidentalis | reverse complement strand
AAACATGGTCAACCAATACATTCAGATTGATCAAGTAGAAATTCATTAATACTCAATAGAAAGCCAGCTAAGAGCTGCTGTACAAACTTGCAACAAGTCAACAAAAGTAAATCCCTAACCCTTGCCTTAGAAAATTTAGTTCACGCTTAAAAGTAAAAAGTAACAACTAGCTAAAATTGAATTAAACATGATTAAAAGAACTAAAGAAGTCGGAATGCTCAATGGTTACAAAAGAAAGTGAAAATTACACCAGTTAATCCAAAAGAGGAAAGAAAATAGGACAAGTAGGTAGAGGGAAAGAAGAGGAGAGGTTTTCTTTCCAAAAAATGTCTTCTCCTAAAAGCTAGCTTTTCTTCCTTTCCTTCTTGGGTGAATCTCCTCTGGACAGCTCTATCTTCGTTGCCTTTTTCTTCCAAAATTAGAGAAGTGTGTAATGGATGCCCTTCTCTTCCGTAATTGGGCGCTTATATCCCCTTGGGGCTTTTTCTCTCACCATCTTATCCACTTTGGCAACCAAAAAGGGCTGAATTGGACAGCTGATCCACGTGGAGCTCTGAGATTGGTTTTTCCAGCTGAATCACGTGCCAATTGCCAGCTCAATTAATGAGCTGCCATGTCATTTCCCTTCTTTTCCAACTCAATAATGCAGCAAGAATTTCTTCTGTCAGTTGGAATGCTACAACAAAATTGGCAGATTAACACAGATTAGTAATTTTTCTTTTAATTTCCAACACCTAACCTTAATCACACTAATCATGCAATTCATCAACTCAAACGTAAGTACAAGTGTTAAATCACATAATTCATGTTCAAAGGAGTGTCAAAAAGAGTATTCATGACTCAATATGCTCTTAAAAGGTACTCACTTAACTCTTATTTTAAGAGTTAACACGGAGAGGTCGGCAGTTCGCGCGGGCCAATCCCTTACCTCGGTTACCATTCACCGAGGCTGACCTCTGCCGTAACCTCCACTGGGGGTATTGAAAGTCGCGTCCGTTGGTTTGGAACGACATTTCGATTCTCGGGACAACAGTTATGATTGTGCCTGTCACTGAAGCAATGCTACCTCGCTATAAAAGGCGCTTGCCCTCTTCAATTGAGGCATCTACCTCATGGCTCTCGATCCGTGCTCCCAGGTTCACTATAAGCTCTAGGTCAGTTTTCCTCTTTCCCTTCGCCATTCAGCTTAGCGGTGTGTCTAGCAACTTAGGTAGCGTTGGGTCTGGTCGTAGACTAGGGACCGAGCTTGGGGATCCTGAAGCCTCTACCTCTGGCCGAGGTGAGGCTGCGTCAGCTCAGCCTTTGTCTGTTCCCCAGCGATGCCCTTCTCGGTTATCACTGGGGTTGATGGTTAGCTTGAGGGAGAGATATTCTATCCCTGACAACGTAGAGATTAGGCTGCTCGTCCTAGGAGAGACGTTGGAGAACCCACCCACTGGGTGCGTCACGCTTTACCCCCAAATGTTTGTGAGGGGTGTTCAGTTACCTCTTCATCCCTTTGTTCAATTATTCCTTGATAGGGTTGGTCTTGTCCTTGCCCAGCTCACCCCTAACGCATGGGGGACACTGCTAGGCTGCTATGCGCTGTGGAGACTCTTCGGCCAGGGCAAGCATGAGGTCGACCAAGCCCTTAGTGTCTTTTCAAAAAACTGGAAGGACCAATGGTTATTTGCCTCTAGAGAGTGGCTTGCCCTTAATGCCGATAAAGGGACGATCTGCGAGGTCCCGGTCTAGTTCGGGGTGCCTAGTGAGTATTTCTCCCTCAAGCTCGGCCGGGAGGTACGAACACGTTTATTTCTTACATTTTCCTTTTCTCTATGCAGTTTTGATCGAGAGTTTGGAACCCCTCAAAGAGTGTACTCGCCTAGTGGTCGACGCTGCATCCAAGCTCGACCCCAAACTCTACCATAGTGACGTGCTGTTGAGTGAGAAGCAACTCACCCAGCTCGGTTTGCATTTTCCCCCAGTCCGAGGTAAGCTTCTACTTCTTTCAGCTTATATTCACATACTTTGTTGTGATCATCTAACCGACCTATCCCTTTGCAGATAAGATGCCTGTCAGACTTTCTTCTTTCCAACGGAGACAGCGTTAGAAGTACGCTCGAGCTGCTGATAATGTCGATCCATCAAACCGACGAGTTAGGACCGAATCCCCACCTCGGGGGTCGGCCACCCCTGTTCTGCTGCTGCCTACTCCTACTGAGACGCCGTTGGAACTGGTGTCGAGCACCCCACTGATGGACCGGCCGAGGTTCGAGCTCCTCAGCCAGATGAGGAGGCGACTTCTCACCCACCTGTCGTGGAGAACTTATCATTCGACTCGGAGGCCCCTGGACGACCTGTGGCGGAGGAGCCCTTGGACTTCGGAGTCCCTCTTCTTACTTCTCTGCAGGCATCCGAAGTGGAGGTGACCATGGGGGACGTCGTTCGTTCCCTCATCGGACGCGCATCAAGTCGGATTACTTCCAACATGCAAAATGCAGATCGGCTCCTCAGCCGATCATGTAATGACGCTGCTCGAGTAAGCTGACAGATACTCTTATTGGTTCGTTGTGTGCCTAGTTTCATCTCTTAACTTATAATTTTTGCAGCTCCTCATTTCCCTGTGCGAGGGAGCCGTGGTGGCTAGTTTCGAGCTCCGTGAGAGAGCTCAACAGAGCATGATCGAACAAGCTCGAACACTTGTCTCCAAGGAGAAACGACGCACCACCAAGAAGAGTCGTCGTGAGGAAGAAATTACGAGGACGACTGCCGATTCCAAGCTCGACAAAGCCCGTCCAGAGAATGACTCGTTAACGGAGCAAATTTCTATCCTCAAGGAGGCCAAGCCGAAGTGGAAGAGCTCCGAGGCGGAGATGAAAGGTGGCCTCTCCCGCGCAGCCGAGGAGAAGAAAGCTGTAGAGGATAAGCTCGCCCAAGCCGAGCTCACTCTTTCCGATGCCGCCCTGCTAACTGCGACGTTCGAAGAACACCCTGGCACTTGGGAGACGTAGAAAGAATGGGCCACTGGGGGTTTGATTAGGCTCTAGACAAGGCCCTAGAGCAGTTCCCGACCTTAGACTATGCAGCAATTTGTGCTGCATATGATGCCGACTGGGCTCCCGAGGAAGAGGACGTGGGCACGAAAGTCAACGACAAAGCTCCACAGCCTCAGTCCGAGTTGCACCTAGAGGACGTCGATCTGGATCACCTCGGTGATATCTTAGTTTAGGGTAGATCAACTCCTCCCCCCCCCCCCAACTTTTCTTTTGTAACTTCACTGATGTACCTATTATCACTTAATGAAGAAATCTTTTTTAACTCCTCGTGCTCTGCTTTCCACGCGTTACTTTGAGATTTTCTTAAGTCCTAGCTCGTCTGTCCTATTCGGACGCTTTCGACGTACTACCTCAAGATTTTCTTAAGTCCTAGCTCGTCCGCACTGTTCGGAGCTTGGGCGTTGAGTTTGGTCATTTCGTATCTTCGCGAGACTGATATTCCCTAATCTTTAGCTTGGGCGCCGAGAACCCTTGGCATCCAAGGTCCACCCTTAAATTCAGAAATTATAAGAAACCTGAGGTTAGGAAGCGCCTTCGTCGGGATCCGAGATCGTAGACTCCCAAGAATCTCACCTCTTTCCCAGGCATCATGCCCCTTTCCAAGGGATTACGCCCCTTTCTAAGGAATGGCACTCCTTCCCGAGAGGGGTTTAGAGGTCTGAGGTCCCCTAACGAGTCTATAAATGACCTTCATTCTTACTCGTTCTTCTCATTCCCTTCACTTAAGATTTGCAGTTGTCGGATCCCAGAGCTTTGGCCATCTTCCGACCGGCTATTAGTGCTTCTTATTCCGCCTCATTGTTTGATGCCTGGAACACGAAGCGCAGCGCATATTCAAATCTGGTTCCGCCTGACGAGGTCAAGAGAATTCTAGCTTTGGATCCCTTTTTGTTGGATGAGTCGTCCACGTATAGGGTCCAGAGTTCACCCGGGTCTTCAAGAGCTGTAGAAGAGGTGAGTTCAGCGATGAAGTCTGCAACGGCCTGTCCCTTGATCAATGTTTTGGGCTTATACCGTATGTCGTACTCGCTGAGCTCGATAGCCCACTTCATCAACCTCCCAGATGCCTCAAGTTTGTGCAGCACCTCCTTCAGAGGCAAGTCGGTGAGGACGGTTACCTGATGTGCTTAGAAGTAGGGTTGGAGACGGCGAGTCGAGATGACTAAAGCTAAAATGACCTTTTCCAGGCTTGGGTACCTTGTCTCGGCGCCTACGAGGGTTTTGCTTGTGTAGTAGACGGGTTTCTGTACTCCGTCCACCTCTTTGACCAGTGTCGAGCTAACGGCGATTTTAGAGACTGACAGGTAGAGCTGGAGCTTGTCGCCTCTGTCGGCTTAGCGAGGAGAGGAGCCGAGCTCAAGTACTCTTTCAGTTGTGCCAGAGCTTGGTCACATTCCTTGGTCCACTCGAACGATCCTTTTTTCCTTAGGATTTTGAAGAAGGGAAGACATTTGTCAGTGGCCCGTGACACGAATCTGTTAAAGGCTGCAATTCGTCAGTTAAGGCCTTGCAGCTACTTGAGGCTTCTGGGGATCCATGTATAAAACCGCCTTTATCCTATCTGGGTTGGTCTCAATCTCGCGTTGGTGGACCATGAAACCTAAGAATTTTCCCGACGCGACGCCAAAAGCGTATTTTGCCAAGTTTAGTTTCATCTGTTACGTCCGGAGGGCATTGAAGGTTTCGGCGAGGTCGGCCTCGTGCTGGTCGGAAGTGACGCTTTTCACCAGCATGTCATCTTTGTAGACTTCCATGTTGTGGCCGATCTGGTCCGCGAGCATCTTGTTTACCATGCGTTGGTATGTGGCTCTGACAATTTTTAGGCCGAATGACATTACCTTATAATAGAACAAGCCCTGGTCAATGATGAAAGACGTATGTTCCTGGTCAGGGACATGCATTTTGATTTGATTGTATCCTGAGTAGGCGTCCATAAAGGTCAAGAGCTCGTGTTCGGTTGTGGCATCGACCAGCTGATCTATTCTGGGCAGTGGAAAGCTGTCTTTAGGGCATGCCTTATTTAGGTTGGTGAAGTCCACACACATGCGCCATTTCCCATTTGCCTTCTTAACCAACACCACGTTGGAAAGCCACTCGGGACAGTATGCCTCTTTGATGAAGTTGGCATCTTGGAGTTTCTTCACCTCGCCTTGTATGACAATGTTTCGGGTAGCGTCGACTGGTCGGCGCTTCTGCTTGACTGGCTGGTGCCTGGTGATGTTGAGCCGGTGCACCATGATACCGGGAGCTACCCCAGGCATATCCTCATGTGACCATGCAAAAACATCTGCATTGTCGTGGAGGAATTTGATAAGTCAATCCCTCTGTGGGCCCTCCAACTTGGTGCAAATACTGACTTATTGTTTTGGGCCAAGTAGGGGCACAAGTTCGAGCTCCTCTACTGAGTAAGTATCTCATTCCATTTTCTCAATTGGTGGGAAAGGGATCGGCGTGGGGGAATGAGAGTCTACCAAGCACGTGGTCGGCGTGCCTTTCATAGCCAGCATGTAGCATTCCAGCGAGGCACGTTACTTGCCTCAGACTACTCCAACAGTATTAGGTGTGAGGAACTTCATTATCTGGTGGAAGGTGGAAGGTATAGCTCGCAATGCGTGGATCGTGGGCCAACCGAGGATGACGTTGTAAGCTAAGGTGCCGTCCACTACCACGAACTCAAGCACTTTTGTTACCTGAGTTGGTCCTTCCCCCAAGCTTACTGGGAGCTCGACGCACCCTTCTAGGGTTACTCGTTCTCTTGAGAAGCTGGCTAGAGAGGTCGGACTGGGCTTGAGTTGGTTTCGCTACCATCCTAGTTTTGAATATGTGAAGTATGACAGAATGTTGGTGGAGGCTCTACTGTCGACAAGAACGCAGAAGACCTTCACGTGGTCGATGTCGGCGCGAATTACAAGTGTGTCATTGTGAGGGCTATGACACTTTTTGACGTCTTCATCATCAAACGTAATAGGTAGTGATGGCTGAACTTTTGAAACATGACATACCTCGTTCTGTGCCTCCAGGACCAGGAATTTCCTTTTCTGCCCGGAGTGCCCTCCTGCCAATGGTGTGTATTTCAGAGGGGCGGTCCCTTCTGGGCGATCGCAACCTTTCCCACTCCACCATTGTCTGGGTGTCACCTGCCCGTCGTTGTGCGATGAACTTTTTGAGGTACCCTTCCTAGATGAGGGTTTCCATTTTCTCTTTTAGTTTGTAGCAGTCAGATGTGTCGTGGCCATGGTCCAGTGGAATCGGCAATATTTGACTGGTCGCGCCTTCCCGCTTTTAGCTTTTTTGGTGGGGTGAAAGGACCTACCTCCTTGGCCACAACATAGATTTTCGCAATGGGGATGGTTGTGGGAGTGTACTTTTTGAACTTTGGCCCCCTACCGGAGCGTTTCTCATCTCACTTCTCGTCCCGCCATTCTCCCCGGGGCGCATCGCGTTGTCGTGACGAGGTCGGGTGAGAAGTTTTGTCTTTTGTCCTATGAGAGGATGACGTTGTAGACGCTGTGGTCGTCATCTTTTTCGAGATGGGGAGATCTTCAACCGTCATAAGGCCATTAGCGTGAGAGAGAACTTCTGCGAACGTCTTTAGCTTGTTGATGGTAATGTATTGTAGCATCTCGTGGTGTTTACAGCATTCGGTAAATGCGGCTATGGTTACCTCGTCCGAGTAGTCGCTCACACGCAATGCTTCCCGCGGAAACTAGGTGACAAACTGCCCCCCTCATTCTGGTATTGGACCATCAAATGACTAGAGGGGCGCCAGTTCTCACTGCTCCCGAGGAATTGGTCCACGAAAAGTTAAGCCAATTCTTGAAAGGTGAATATCACCCCCGGGTATTAGCTTGCAGTACCATGCTCGTACTGCCCTTGTCAGAGTGACAGAGAAAGCACGGCATCGGATGGCATCCGGCAGCTGGGGTAATTCTATTTTTGACCGATAGGTGTCGATGTGCTCGACGGGGTCGGTCGTTCCATCGTAAGGCTTTATGGTCGGGTCCTTGAACTTCTCTGAGATTTCTGCATTCATTACTTCGGCGGTAAACGATTCCAAGCCCGGCTTCCGGATATGTTTCGCAGTGGCCATCACTGGTGCTTTCTCGACTGTGGATTCCTTCTTCAGGCCCCTCAGCTCTACTCGAACTTCTTCCAAGGAGTCTTCCCAGTAAGGTTTGCTTGAAGCCCCAGTGTAGCGGCTTCTGCTGCAAGATGCACTTCGCTCTTGTTTTTTAGCCTCAATCTTGTTGCACGGGTCGGGCTGATTTGGACCTCACTGCGAGCTGACCCGCGAGTGGCTCCACCCAGTGGATTGGTTTGTGCGTAGTTTTGACCTCGCATGCCCGCTGCGTACGGATACTCCCGCTCGGCGCTCGCTACCCTGGGGTTTGTCCCCCAAGGTTCGTGCTGCCATGCCACGGGCTTTGGGCTCTCGAGATTGAGTCTGCACAGGAGGGCGTGGTTTACTAGTGCCGCACCTATGCCTGTACAGCCTTGAGGACCTGCGCCTGGTCGGGTACCAAAGCTTGCAAGGCTTCGATTTGAGCCGTTGCTATCTGGCGCCCTCGGCTTCTCCCTCCTCTCCTGGTCGGATGAGATGGGTCGGGCTGCACAGTAGCGTTCGTTCATTGTCGGACTACGACCAGTGTCTGTCACTTTCTGATTGGTCGGAACCCGATCGTGCCATCTTTAAAATAAGCTTATTTTATCGAGGTCCCCACAAACTGCGCCAAATGTTGATGCACGAGAAACTCCTCTTGATGACGTGGACTGAGCAGCGGATGACCTCGCTCCTGAAAGAGGAGGATGAGGTGAGGTGGGGTGATGAATACCACACTCTGACGCTCAAGTTAGTAAGGCAGACGAGATAAGTAAGGATTGATTCTAGATCTCGGTGCGCACCTCTCAATATTATTTCCTTGGACATTTATACTCGAGCAAAGGGGAATCATTTGTAGTGTAGCCCTCCTGATCAGCCGTGATTTGTCATTGATTAGGGGTGGAGTGATGGGAGAAGTGATTTTCTCCTTTCGCATCCAATCCGGCGCGATTTTGGGATTCACTTCGCAACTCGGGCTCGTCCTACCTTGATCGAACCTAGGTGTTCCGTTTCACCTCGGCTAGGACCGAGGTGTACTTGTACACTTGGCGCTTCCAGGTTCACCTGCGTGTTCCAGTGATTCGAACCCTCATCAGGCCTAATCTCGTACCACTATAAATTTCTTGCGTAACGCTTTTTCTCACTCTGTACTTTTTATGTATTACAATTTAATTTTCCAAACATATCTTATATTGACTTTAGATATTTATTACCTTGAATTAAATTGTTTATTTTAGTTAGAAAAGATATATTGCAAATGATGGTTGGTTCAACTTTAATATTTATTACATCTATTAATTTTATGGTATTTTAGTTTCTAGAATTTGAGTATTAATTAATTTGAGCTAAAAAGTTTAATTAATTATTTAATTTGAGCTAAGAATGGATGACGTTTAGCAAATTGATCTTCAACCCTATTCACTCGCCTTCTAGATTGTCATACTGATTCAACCGAAAGAAAAAAAATATATAATTTTTAAAACTCCCAGACCAAAGTGTTAGTTTTGAACTTTTGAGACTAAATAGAAATTTAGTCTAAACCTCAATAACTAAAAATGCAATGTACTGAAAATATTATTTCAAATAAATTCTTCCTTATCTTTTAGTAGACAAGTGACAAAGAAAAATTTGTTTTGTTCACTTTAATATGGGCAGCAAAGAAGGTAAAAAGGAAGAAATTCATTTTTCATTCCTTCCAAGTAATATCATATTTTGAGCAACATGGGTGCACTCCAAATACGAATTGAGTTAAGAAAAGTTACAAAGTCAAACAAAGAATTAAGAAAACTTTATTGAGAGAAAAGATGCCTTTATAAAGTTCTTGTTTTGTTTTTTTTTTAGTTTCAACAATTGTTTGGTGGGGCAGAGTTGATTTTCTACAAGTATTAGTAGAGTTTGGGATATGAATTAAATACAAAGTAAGAAATGACCAAAAAAAAAATAACAATAATATATAGAAGCAGAATTATTCTATTGACGTTAGAATGAATCTTATTGATTTTTTTTCTCGATAATATTTTATTATCATAAAAAATATTTTTGTGATGATTGGAAAGTGTAAGTAATATAATTTTTTTTTACAATTTTAACTGTCATAGTTAATTTATTAATAACATTTTTCATTGACCATAATTTTTTCTCTTTCTTTGATGGTCGATACAATGACACAAAAATTATGTAAAAAATTCTATTCTTGACAATGTTTCAACATTATCAAAAGTCAAAATTGTAGTAGTTGAGAAAGAGGGTATTCCTCATCTGATATCACTTTAATAAAATTAGTAGTGTTTAGGATTCCAAAGCTGTATTAGGAGAGAAGGAAAACCCATATAGAGCATTAGATTGCATATATAAATATCCTATAAACAAGGTAGATAAATTCTTTTAAAAATTAAAGAAGGGTAAAAACCCATTTTTATTCCAATAATATTTCATATAGTTTGACCACAATTTAAAAGATCACAAATAAAATGCAAGCATCACGACGAAGGTCGATAAACGTAGACTTATAGATTCCTAGATTTCTAAAGATGCATTATTATTCAAAACTATCAATCACCATTTGAAGATACATATATTTCTAATTTTTCTCAAGCCTTAAACTGCTTCTGGAGAGCATCAATGACTTTGTTGTCAACTTGGAAGGCCTTCATGAGAACATCACGAGAGATTGGAGGATCAGATCCAAAGACAGCATTAGCAATGGTAATAACACCTGGGTTTTGGCTGCTGAGTCCAGCAAATGCAAGTGCTGGGCCATGTCCAATATTAAACTGGAAGTGAATGAGACCAATGGGAAACACAAACACATCTCCTTTGTTGAGTACTTTGGTGAAGAGCTTATTGTCTGTATTGGATGTGACAAAACCAACCAAGAGAGTGCCTTCCACAACCACAAGAATTTCAGTGCCACGTGGATGGGTGTGGGGTGGGTTAAGGCCATATGGAGCATAGTCAAGCCGAGCTAAAGAAATGCCAAGAGTGTTGAGTCCAGGGAGTCTGTCCACATTTACAAGAGTCACGTTCGAGCCTTGTTTGTTCATTGTGTCTCCAGGAATGTTGAGTCCTTGAAAGAGAAAGTCTTCAGCCATCACACGCTTGGGGTCCTTGCAGAATTTCCCATTCACAAATACTGCAAATATTGAACCCAAAAAAAAAAAAGATGAAATAATAAACGTCAATTCTGAGATAAAAATGGTTTGAAGAGAAGTCATAAAAGAGAAATTAAAGTACCAGCAGATTTGGGTTCATCAACTGCAACACAAAAGTCTTGAAGAGCGCTTGGATCATAAGCAGAGGCAAGCATCGTTGCTTGCAAAACCAATAGGAGAACAACTGAAATAAGATTAACACTTGTCATTTTTTCCTTTTTTTTGGTCTAGAAAGTCTCTATTGTTTAATTGATGTGAAGCTTTTGCAATGGACTGAGTTGTATTTATAGAGATGCATGAGAGTTTGGGATTGAATTGGTCAGGTTTTTTTGTCAAAGGAAGCAGATCAAAAGCGAAGAAA
>JAOANK020807350.1:0-10651 GCA_026257165.2 Telfairia occidentalis | reverse complement strand
GGGGGGGGGGGTATGAACCCTTCATGGAGATTAAGAGCTCCACATAATTCAACTTTGTATTTATGACGAAGGATAGGTAACTAGGAAGATACATAGATTTTTGGCCACCCATAGATTACTAGAGAATCAACTTTTAGAATTATTACCCCTTCTTTAAATCTTAGAAATTTAAGAGTGGCCAATATAAAATTGATGCACAAGGACAGTGGAATGCTTATGAAGTTGCATGATATTTTTTGAGATGAAGACATATACATGATAAAGTAGATACTGATATGCAGCAGTAACGCAAAAGATAACTGGATCTGGCATTACAGTCAAGATGAGGCTTTTTTTGTCAAAAATGCCTATGAATTGTATATGAATTCCAAATTTGATTTTTCAAGTTCAAATCTGGGTTCATTAGAGAAGTGGTGGGTTGTGCTATGGAAATGTAAAATTTTGAATAAGATCAAGGTCTTTATGTGGAAGTTATATCACTCCATCTTACCTTCCAATAAAAATCTTTGTCGAAGGAATATACTTGTTTATCCCTGGTGCATAATTTGTAGTTGAGCATAGTAGTCGTTGGAACATACCTTTTTTCCTTTGCAAGTGGGCTAAACAACTATGGTCGAGGTTGTTATCGAGTTGTAATTTTTTGGCTGATGAAGGACAGGTGATACAAGATTGCCTTCTAGGTTTATTAAATTAGGGGTAATAGCAGGTTGAGGTAAATTTTAAAATAGATTGTAAAAAACAGGTACTTTGTAAATATATTTAGATTTATAGGGTGTTAGATCTTTTGAGAAGATGCATTCGACTAAAATTTAGGAATGTGTCTTCTTAAAAAATGCATTTGGTGCTGCCTCAAACGCCTTCTATAGCTGTTAAGAGGGAATATGTCTTTTATGAAGACACAGTTTTAATTTAAATGAATTTCTCTACTTGTAAACCAAATGTCTTTATAGCTTTAGTGGTATAGTGATACGTGATATCTTAGAAAGCTTGAATTCAAGCCACTTATTGGATACTTTTATTGTATTTTATAAAATTTATTGTTTTTAATTAAAATAAATGATTTATGATATTCATTAATTTTAATTAAACTAAATTATTGTAAATTTATATCATATTTCTTAATTTACATTTTTTTAGTATGCTTACATCTATTCATAAAATTTAAATTTTAAAAACATATTTAATACTATAAATTTCATTTTAATTTTTCTTTAAATTTAATATTTTTTTTTATATAAACTATAAAAAATTAATTTAAAAAATCTCTAATTTCATGTTTCATTCTCTTCCATGTAACTTATATAAAAATTTAATTAAACTTTCTTTTGAATAAATTTATTAAACTTAATTATAAAAACATCATAAATTAATTAATTATAATATAGTTAATTAAATAAAATTGGCTATTCTAATATTAATTACATATTAATTTATATATAAAATTTTATTTTTTAAAAAAATATATAATTTAAAAATTACATAACAAATAATTCAATAACATTAAGTTAATTCAATTTGAAATAATTTTTTTTTTTGGTGAAAGAAAATTCTTAATGTTCATGTTTATCTCTAGCAGATAATCCTCTATGATGAGTAGATCGACCTCAATAGGTCACATATTGTCTATGATCACCACGACCTCATGCATTTAATGACTCGTCTTCCTCTCTAATGATTATACTTTGAGTATGATGCCGATACGTGACGTGCTGATCTTAGAGCATATTATGACTCACCTTCTTCTATAGTAATTATTTCTGGATTTTCAAATGAAGATGAGGTTGTTGAGAATGATCCAAATGATCTAGAAGTTTCAGTCATGTAAGCATGAGTGAATTCATCACATGATGGCTCGATAGGAGGTGTGGAAACTTGATGTTCCATTTCATGCTCAATTGGATCATTAGTAAGGAAATTAGTTCATCCCCGATGTCCTATTGTCCTACGCTCTGATCAATCCAAATGTCTAACTTGATAGATTGTGGTGAGACTTTGTAGTGACCTTCTACCAAGATCAGTCATGTCAGGCAAATTATTCTAAAAGAAAATAAGACAAATAAAGATATCTGGTTAGTCATGTTAAACAAGTTAAATGTCTAGTTATATGTAATTAAGAACATAGTAAATAAGTTCTTACCAAATAATTATATGATGCTCAAGCTTTGGTGATGTATCGTCTAGTAATGTTATAATACCATACGTTGTATCTTCTTAATATCTGCATCATCGTTTATATTTTGTCAACGAATAATAGTATTATGTCGATTTTCCCACTCTATTATTTCAAAAGCTAGATGACTGACCCAATTTTGTTCATGTGTGCCCCGTAGGTCATATGGGTGCATCGAATATGTATTACATTGTGCAAAAATTTATTGCACCCACACAAATTGACGCATTACACGATCTGGAAGGTACCACTCTACTACAATATATATATATATGAGTGGCCTTCTAGTCGTCCGTAAATGATGACCACTTCGATAGTATTCAGGGAATCTTTCAATTAAATACATATATGGCTCGCAAATAACCTGGATAATTTACTGTTTTTAATCATAAATCAAAAGATAAAATAAATATATAAATAAATTTAATCATACCTGATCAATCATAAGCGTATCCAACATGTATTGATATTGTAGTGAAACATGAGTAGACACTTCAATGACACAAAATTCATCATTCCATCTACAAAATTAAATATTAGTTTTATTATGATACAAATAAAAATACAAATAAAATATTTTATTAAAAAATTAAAGTTTCATACTGTATTGCTAATAGTCTATCTCTCAATTTATTCTTGTTTCAATGTAGCCTTCGAGGTGCTAAAGTAGGGAATCAATCCTATGCTCATATCTGAAGTAATATGAGTGGGCTATTATATTTTGTGCATCAATAACAACTGTTTTGAATATCTCTCTATAAAGTCATGCAAGACAGCTTGCCATCCAACTATATTGTTCTGCATCCTCAAAATTTGATAAGAAAGGTAGATACATGAGGTTAACTCTACTATTAGACTTATATGTGCATATCATACCTCTGATAAGTGTAAGAATGTATGCTTTGGCATAACACTAGAGAACTTGTTCCGTAGCATCCTCTGGTAGATGAGCAAAATTATTAAATTGGTTGGCTAACCACGGTAGGCTAAGGTGACTTCCAATTAGAACTTTAGGTTTTGGTGTAACTTCTAATAGAGCAGTGCACATATCTCTCTAATGTTACATAATTAATCGAGTAAAAACTCTATCATCAATTGGTAGTCCAAATTAGATGACTACATCCTTCGAGGTAACAGTATACTCCCAGCATATGGAATGTGTATGTCTCTTGTCGTCATCGCTCACCAAAGTGGTGATCAAAGGCCAATCTAATTGGATAAAATTTATGTGTGATAGACCATAAAATTCAGATTATCGTAAATTGAGCTCAATTTGAGGGTCTAGTTGTGTCATCCTATTAATAACAACTTCTCGACATCTATAATGTAAAGCATCTATATACTAGTTCTGCCGGATTAGCTCAGATCAATGGCTGGCCTGAAGGTGTAAAACAAATGAATCAAACGGTCATGTTCTAATATCATCATCCATCTATTGAAATTTAAATAAATTATAATTAAATATTGTAATCAATAAATAAATTATTAATAATGTAAATGAAGTTAGATACTTACATTAGTGCATGAAAATATTAACGTTTGCATTAAATATCAATTATTTATATTACAGTATAAATAAAATATTACATATATCATTTTTACCTAAGAGGTGCGATTAGGAGCTCTATTCAAACAATTTCGTCTATTATGTTCTTCTTGTCTACAAATGCCATAATGTGTTTTAACTATTGGCTCTCTCCAATCCATTTCATTGCATATTTGAGAAGTACATGGTCGACCAATACCCCTCACCAATGTCTCATCACGATAAATAGTTCAAAAACTAGGTTTAGGCCAACTGCTTTGATTAGAAATATGTTCGAATTGTGATGAATAACAAGACAAGTAACTTGACATCTTGTAATGATCTTTTTTGAGATCCAAATAATCTAAGTCAATGCTCTTAGAGACAACAATGACATGCTAACAAGGAATCTCATAACTTTGTTATTTATTGCATATATGCTTCCCAATGAATTAAAATTTTAACAGCATACATGAGAAAAATATTCAAATTTATTAAGGAATCTCATAGATTATACTAACGTCTATCAAAAGCAGCTTGTAATATTCAAGTGTTACCTTGTGAAACATTCACCACGCTCAATAACAACTTGTATTTTCAATCTGTCGCGTGGCAAAATAAGAGATAGTTCGATAGAAAGTTACCTAGACCAATGCAATTATATGAAACTTTCGAGTACCTTTTAATGCACCATTTTTGCGTTTGGTAATATTTGTGGTTAACCACCTATAACGATAACCACAATCATGTGACTATGTACATTGTTTTGGATCTAGAGAACTAAAAAATCTCATGCAATATTTATTGGCTATTTCTAGTTCCTTCATGCATTCTTTAAACTTTTAAACTCGAAACTTTGAACCTACGCAATATACCACATTCTTCAACATCTTATCTTTGTACTTTTCATAAAAATTACTTGCAAGATATCGTAGATAAAATTTGTGATGTGCTTCTGTCAATTGAATTCTAAAGTTTTTAATTACAGATATGTGTAGGATCGTATGATAATACTAGAGGGGGAGAATAAGATTGCTTAAAAAAAATTAAAACCTTTTCGATCAACTTAGACAAAATTAAAACAATTAAGATTAATCTAATAAGCACCCTAAAATTAATTAGAAATATAAAATGATTTAACTAAGCATGCGTTCTGATCAACAAAGTAATTCAGTAGAGAAAATTTAAAAAGTAAAGAAAAGAGAAATGACACTGAAAATTTTATAGTGGTTAGAAAATTCCTAATCCACTCCCCAAGACTCCTTGGATATTTTACTGCAACGACTCTCTTACTGGTGAGAACCAAACCAATTATTCTCTTTTTGCTGGTGCAAGAGTAAACCCCCTATTGATCCTTTTGCAGGTTAAGGATCCAACCTATATCGATCTTTTTACTAGGTTCAAGATCAAACCACTATCGATCCTTTTAATGAGTCCAAGATAAAACCACTACAAATCCTTTTACGGGTTCAGGATTAAACCGCTCTCACAATATAAGGCACTCTCACACCTTATTACAAAAACTCAATTTAAAGTAATGAAATTTTGAAACCCACAAAACTAAAAACTCTATAATGGGAAGAGTATCTTCTACTAGGCCTCTTAAGAACCAACTGGAAGACTATCGCTGAGTGGGCTTCTTAAGGACCAAAGGAATGTGGTTCACAAGTGGACTCCCCCCAACCTTGAAGAGGAGCCATAGGAAGAGTTCGTACTCAGAGTCCTCTCTATAAATAGAGGCAAATTATCACCAAAGATAAGAATAAAAAAATTCTCAACTTAGCTCACACTAAAACAAACTAGACACTAACTTAAGGTTTTCAGAGTGTATAGCACTAAGCACCACACCAGTGTAAGGATCTTGCAGGAAGAAGAAGCTTCGCTTGAGCTGAGGAGTCTTGAATCCTCTTCCCAGATTCCTGCACTTACGTCCGAGCCAAAGTACGTACACCTCTTCTGCCAAATTTTATTGCATCAACAACTTCTTTGGAAACTACTTCTAAGTGCATACGTTTAGCTTCCCGTAAAAGTGAACCTGAACTATTTCTAAAACATAATTTGCTTAAAATAGACATTTCTTCTACTCTTTCCTTGGATTTTTGCACTTCTTTTTGTTATAAATAATATTTTTAATTTTCAGAATTAATATTTTGTGTTGTAGTTCTTCCAACCACAAGTATTTTTCATTTATTGTTTTGTAATCAACGTTGCTCTTTAATTTCTGTATGACTGACACGTCATTAAGTTTTGGTTGGTAAATTTCTTCAATAGGAAAGACATGCAAATAAATAAAGTGTATTTGTTGATCAAAAAGTTATAAAAAATTATAGTAGAATTAAAAGAAAGAAGAAAAAATCTCTATAAAAATGCAAGCCTAAACCCATAATAGCAGAATGTGGAATTTCACAAAGGCCCAAGCCTAAGCTCTAGAACCTTCTATTATTTGTTGAGTTTTGTTTAAATATATATACCCACCAACCACCTGTGGTTAGCTACCAAGTATACCATTTCGTTTGAAGATATTATTTCTTTTATTTCTATACCATGAGCATAAAAGCCTTAATTCCTTTAGTTTGTATATAAACATACGAGACTCTCATATGAATAATATTTCTCCAAAATTGTCGATATTTGACTCAGTATTAGAGTGAAAATCAAACTTGTGGGCATTGTACGATCAAAGAAGTGGATAACGAGCGCATCCCAAAAATTTGAGTGGAAAATCTGGATTTTTTAGTTAATAATTCTATTGGAGACTAACCATTTAGAACAGGAGTAAGAAGCCTATTTATAAGTATCATAGCTCTCACAAACGCATCCCACAAAAACTGTAGAGGGCATAGAAGCTTGGGCCAACAATGTCATATACTCATTTCAACTATGTGGCACTGCTCTTTTTCTGCTTTGTCATTTTAAGCTGAAGTGTACGGACACAAATAATGAGATCATACGCTAGTTGACTGCATTGATAATGAACTTTGACATACTCACCTTCATTGTCAAATTGTAATTCTTTAATGGAGCAACCAAATTGAACCTTTAATAAGGACATAAAATGGTTAAAAACAGTAACTATTTCTCCTCTTTTTTTCTTTAGGGGATAAATCTACACCAATAGGCTAAAATCATCTAAAAAGTGTACGTAATAACAGTACCCATTTGATGACTCAATTGGGGTGGGATCTCACAGATCCGTATGCACAAGATCAAAAGGTGTTGTGGCATGTGAAAGTGAGTTTGGAAAGGGAAGGGCAAGGGTTTTTCCAAATTGACATGCTTCACAAAATTGCAAAGTTTCATTAACATCCATTGTCAGATTACATTTCCCAATTATATTTTTAAAAATCTTGAGTGAAGGGTGACCAATTGTCTATGCCACACGGCTCTAGATTCCAAAATATTCACAGAGGGCTTAACATCAGTAATAGTAGAGATTGAATGACAAAAATTATGAACAAAATAAGTGGTTGTATATTCTCATCCAACTCCAAGTCTTGTTTACCAGAACTAGAAGCACTGCCAATTACAGCTTGTGTTGTGTTCAGCTTGTAGAGCCCATCTCTAAGCACTCCCTTCAACACCCATTGCCCGTACATATGTCCTTTACAAGATAATATTTAACATGAAACTCTAGAAATACATTATTATCTCGAGCAAGCCTTGAAACACTTATTAAATTTATCGTAATTTTAGGTACACACAGGACACTTGCAAGATTAAGAACACCACGATTAGATGCTAAATAGGACTTGACTACGTGGTAAATCAAAATTTTACTACTAATAGCACACTTTGTGGACTACTTTGATAGCTTAAGTATTGTTAATTTGATGATTATTTTTAGTAAATTCATGCGCATATCTATTTATTTTGTAGGAACCGTGCAAATGGAATAAAGGAAAGAATTATAAGATTTTATTGAGAGATTCAGGCAAATTAAATAATGACATGATAAATTGTTGAAATTAAAAGTACAAATCATAAAGAAGCAGTGTTGAGACGCCAAATTCGGCATCGAGATGCCAGTAGATTAGTTGAAGCCTACCAACCCCACAACGTTGTCCACACCATCTCAATGCCAAAGCAAAGTGAAGATTTTGACCCACATCAGCAGTGTCGAGATGTTGTCCAGAGCATCTTGACACTACTACAATTTTTTCGTATTTACTAGGGCACAGTGTCTCGACGCTATCCATAGCGTCTCGGCACTATCCATGGCGTCTCGACACTATCGACAGTTCTATAAATACATCATTTTGTAGCATTGTGAGGACTTTTGACCATTTCGAGAGAGGATACCTTTGAGGATTCAGGAGTTTACAAAATTATAGGGCAATGAGATTTATTTAGAGCGAAGAAAAGGGATTTTCGAGGCTCACAACATGGAGATCGATTTGGGGACGAAGGATCGAAGCGTTGTGATTAATTTCTTCTTCTTTCCCTTGACTTTTTGTAATTTTTCCATGAGTTTTAGCTTGAGAAGTCTGATTTTTATGTTGAACATGTGTAGCTCAACTCTTAATTCTAGGGATTGATGTAGCCATTGGTTTTATTAAGTTTTATTGTTCATTTACCGATTGATCTTTCATATTTTCTACTTATGCATTCATGTGCTTATTACTTTTAATCTTTTGATCACAGATTAAGTATTTATTGATTTGAATCTTTTACTCGGGAGAAGGGGTTTGGATTAGAACTTCATTGCATGACTTAAGTAGTTGTAATATTGGGAGATTTAGAATTCCTTGAGAAGTTGTTAATAGAATTGATTTTCATGCCTTTGCTTTTTAATGAAATTGAATAGAGATATTAGTTTCTTAACTAGTAGGGACGTTAAATTGTACTCAGAAAAGACAATTTATATATGAGTATTCTAGGCTTATAGAATTGTGTATTAATTCAATCTTGGTTAAATCAATTAATTCGCTTATAAATCCAGTCGGTGAAATCAATTCCCTAGGACCTTTTTCTCTCTGATTCTCTCACCTTTTTATTTTTAGTGCACTTTTTAATCAACATAATTTCATCTTGTTGGTTTTTCTAAATAAAATTGGATGTTAGTATTTGTCGTAATTAAGTGAACTAGAAACTCAATCCTGAGGACGATACTCTTAATTTCTTACACTATATTAAAAACTTGACCCCGTACACTTGCGAGTGAGCAATTTCTACTACAAGTTTTTGGCGTCCTTGTCGGAGATTGGCAATTATGAAGTTTCACTTAATATCATGGAAAACTCGTTCGGTCTTACTTTAGAGTTTTTTTATTTTTTTTACTACTTTTTATTTTGTTTTATTTTCAGGTGTCAGGTTTGCATGCGAAATGATAAGAAAGCAATTCTAGTTCCTTTAGATCTTGAGATTGAGAAAACTTATGAAGAGAAATCGAAAGGAAAAGAAGGAAAGAACTGAATCCATGGACAATTTGCAGGCTCCACTAGTTGGACAAGTTCCACCAACACCTCAATTACAAATTCAACACGCTTCACCTGCTCAACAGCTTCAAATGGCCATCAGGGATTATTCTCAGCCATTATATCCTCTCGATTGTTCTGGAATGTCCCACCTGCCTATTGTTGTAAATAACTTTGACTTGAAATTGAGGCTAATTTAGATGGTTCGAGACCGCACATTTAGGAGCAATGCCATAAAGGACCCAAATACACATTTAACTACTTTTTTGGATGTTTGTAGCACTACTAAAATGAATGGTGTATATAAAGAAACAATTCGCTTACGTCTTTTTTCCTTTTCCTTTGCAGGATAAGGCGTGAGATTGGTTAGGAACTTTACCACAAGGAAGCATAACTTCATGGCAAGTGATGGTTCATGCCTTTCTGATGAAATTCTTCTCACTTGCTAAGACTGCCAAACTCAAAAACGAAATTAGTTCATTTAGGCAACATGACTTCGAAGAACTGTTCAAAGCTTGGGATCCTTACAAGGAACTTCTAAGGAAATGTCCACAACATGGGTTTGCAGATTGGCATTAGATCCAAAACTTTTATAACGGGTTGAATGGACCGACTAGAACCATACTCTATGCTGCAACTGGAGGTACATGGTTATCTAAAACTCCTGAAAATGCTCGTATTTTACTGGAAGATATGGCAGCTAACAGCTATCAGTGGCCTATCGAATGATCTAACTCAATGAAGGTTGCTGGAGTCTATGAGGTCGATGAGGTATGTTCTCTTAAATCTCAAATTGCAACTCTGACCAATACTTTGGCTAGACTCACAGGGCCAGGTACTCCACAATTCATTGTATCCATTGCAGCTGCCAAAATCCCCCAATATTATACTGAGCCTCACTTGGAGCAGGCACAGTATGTTAACGACAGGAATTACGGATACCATGGTAATCTAGGACAAAATTCACTTCCTACTCACTATCATCCTAAGCTAAAGAATCACGAGAACCTCTCATATATCAACAATCATAATGTCTTGCAACCTCCACCAGGCTTTGTACTTCCAAAAGTAGAAAGAAAATCATATTTAGAAGATCTTGTTAGAGCATTCATCACAGAATCAAGGGCAAGAACAATTAGGCTAGAGACATAGGTTGAAAGGCAAGGTGCTGCCATAAAGAATATAGAAACTCAAATGGGACAAATGGCTTCAATTCTGAACACTATGCAAAAAGAAAAATCTCCTAGCAATACAGAGACGATCCCAATTGAGCACTGCAAGGTTGTTTCAGTGAAAAATAGTATCACACTCCATGAACCACAAGGGAAAGCAATTGAAGAATCAACCATTACCGCTGAGGAACATAAAATTTCAAAGGAAGAGGAGGAAAAGACAGTAGAATCTTCACCATATACAACAAAAGTCACTCAATCTATTCCTTCTACAAACCCTCCTAATTTACCTTATGTAACATCCCAAGATTGTATGTAAATACTATAGACAATTTCATGTTGAATTTTTTTATTTTAAGGCTCTACATTA
>JAOANK020807349.1:5573-23027 GCA_026257165.2 Telfairia occidentalis | reverse complement strand
TCTCTCTCCCTCTCTTGATAAATCACAATAAAACTGCCCACCTTAGGTGTGTTCTTCGGCAAAGGGCGGAGCTCTACGTTACGAAGATTACCGTCAGACCATAGTGAACGACGACGTGGCACAGCAGTTGCCCAAATCACGGTGAAACGACGAGCAGCGGCGCCTGAGCATGAACTCCTCTTAAAACTGCCGGCTTCGACGGCATGTGAAGAAGGATTGGGTGAGCTTTTTCAGCATGTAACTTGGACCATTGGATAGATCAACGACTAAGCTACAAAAAACACGAAAAAAATCACCCTCACCGGAGGCGGCGCGTGAGCGACTCGTGGGCAGTGCTGAACAATGTGGCATCACGTGCTAAACAACGAGCTCGATATAGTTCTTTTTCCAGAATCCTAATCAATTGAACGTAAAGCTTAAAATCGGGATTATTCTCTAATAAACTTAACTTTTGGAATGTATGTAAGAGAAGCATTTGGGAAAAATAAATCAGCCTAGCAAGGGCTACTTTAGGATCTTTTAGAAAATCAGGTAAATGACTCCACTCATTGGGAAGCCTTTGGGCTAGGATAGGTAAATTGTATGGTAATTATTTTGTTAAAGTATTTGATTATGTATATGTGTTTCATAATGATGATGAGCATGCCTATATGATCTTATATTGTTGTTTTCTGTCGAATTACTAGATTGAATGATGATGATGAGCATGCCTATATGATCTACTATTTTTATTGTCTATCGAACTACTGGATCGTATGCCATTGTATGTAAAAGCATGTGGACTGTTAGAGGCATCAACTTATGAATATGTTGGGTGCCTTAAATGTTATAAGATTTCATTAAAAGAATTCATGTTCAATATAAATGATAAGATAGTTGGGACCTATGCATGGACTTTTGTGTGTTGCATGGACTGAAATGATGAGTGACAGCCTCCCTCGATTTAGAGGGTCGGTGTTTGGGGGGAGTGGGGGCTTCACTGATTGAGTGTCATTCATCATCAGATAGTAATAGGGCCCCTTGAGAAGTCTAACACTAGTACTCTGGAGGTGGCATTTGAAAGGAAGGGGGTGTGTTGTCACTGAAAGGATATTTAAATGACATGTCATAATGAATTGGCTACTAGCGTAGACTGAATAATGAATTGGCTTCTAACCTAGACTGAATAATAAATTGGCTAGTAGCCTAGACTGAAAATGCTAGAAATAAGTTCCTCATGACCATTGCATGATTGTGTGTGTTTGCATGTCCAACTGTGGATTGAGTTACTTACTGTATGCATTTTACATACTCAACCTTTTTCTTTAATTTTTTTTTTCAGGTAAAGGTAAAAGTGTACTGGATGGCTGATGAAGATCGGTTGTGGAGAAGCCATGGTCGAGTCACATAGTTTTCTGCATCTTAGTTACTTTATTTTTCGTATTAAATTTGATGTTAAATTATACAATTAGTTATCTGTATTATGGAAACATTATTGGGTTTTAGTATTCTTATTAATGCTTTCAGAATTTCAATAATATATTACTATGTTTTATAAATTGGGATCTCATTAATTTACAATTATTTATTTACCCTATTACTTCGGTTACTTTAAAATCAAATTAAATTTTCAAATGCTAAAACCTAGTCGTTTCATCGTTTCAAGCATGCATGATTGTGACTATCTTAAGAAAATGAGTCTTTGAAAGTCGGGTCATTACAGTTTGTATCAGAGCAAATACGATTTTGTAGACCACTTACATTGTAAGCATTAATGTGACCATGGCTAGATAATAACCACTTCATCACCACCGAGTATGCCATTACTTCCTTCCTAAGAATGTAAATTTCGATTCTGTATGAAGTAATTATTTTATTTATTGAAGGATGTTGTACATAGTTATTGTGGTAAAAATTAAAATTGTATGATGTAGTAGCAAATTAGAATTAGTTTTAGGACAATGCCTCCAAGAGAAAAAGGAACAGGGAAGAGACGTCGACCAAGTAGGGGACTTGCAGTCCCACAACTGGTATCTCATGTTCTGCCCCCTAAAGAACAACCAGAGGTCCATTATGAGGATCAACCTGTAGAACCACCAATAGGGCGACAAACAAGGCAAGCGCAGTCAACAGTAGCATCTGCAATTCTGGAATCCTTGCAATTGCTCATACAAACTACTGTGACTAGTCAGGTTGCCCAACTGATTCTATATCGCAGGGAAATTCCCACTCCAGCTAAGTACTATGCGACTTCAAGAAGTACGACCCCCAAATATTCATTGGTGTATCAGTGGACCCAACGAATGCAGAAGCGTGGTTGTCTTTCCTCGAGACCATTTTCTGTTACATGGATTGCCCTGACGTACAGAAGGTGCATTGTGCAGCCTTCATACTAAGAGAAGACACACTATTTTGGTGGGAGTCACTCGAACGATCTATGGACACCACTGCAGGACCAATTACATGGCATCAGTTCAAGGTATCTTTCTTCTGCCAATATTACCCGACTGTCATGACATTCAGGAAGCAGAATGAGTTCTTAAACCTAAAACAAGGAAATCGTTCAGTTGAGGAATATGAACACGAATTTACCAAGTTGTTAAGATTTGCACTTGAGTTAGTCAACATAGAAGCCAAAAAAACTGAACGTTTCATTGTGGGTTTAAAGAAGAATATCCAAAGAATAATAGCAGCCTTAGAACCAACAGATTACGCAGCGGTCCTGCGAGCAGCCTCTTTTATCGACCAACATTCGACTAGTGGTCATCAATCACAAGCAACGTTAGGAAACAACTCAAGCCAGAAATGGATGTTCGAACAGAACCACTCTCACTCCCAACGACATCAATGCAATTTTTATAGGCCAAACCAGACCCAAGGCCAAGGTCAGCAAACGGGTAAAGCTCAAAACGTTTAGCAGGACAAGCCCACGTGTAAGAGTTGTGGAAGGTAGCACTTGGGACGTTGCATGAATGGTAGCGAGCTGTGCTTTAAATGCCATCAAGAGGGACACGTAGCTTCAGTCTGTCCTAAAGCTACTACAGTAGGTTCCAGTCAGGCTACCACTTTGACCCAAACTAAGAACCACAAGACAGGATTTTCGCCACCACTAAAAAAGAAGCAGACAATTTCAATAACGTGGGGACAGGTACCTTACCTATTCTAGGCCACTATGCCTTCGTATTATTCGATTCGGGCTCCTCGCATTCTTTCATTTCTACATCATTTGTAAAAGAAGCTAGATTAGAACCCTTAGGTTTTGTAATGTCGGTCTCCACTACAGTCGGAGTGGTGATGTTAGCTAGTGAGTTTGTGACAGTCTATAAAGTAATAGTATCGAATTGTCTGTTAGACGTTACACTAATAGTGTTAGACATGTTTGACTTTTATGTTATAATTGGCATGGAGTGGTAAGCTGCAAACTACACTATCATCGATTGTTTTAACAAGGAATTGATCTTCAATCTTCCTTCGGTGCCCAGCTTCAAGTTTAAGGGATCACAGACCAAGACCGTGCCTAGAGGAGTCTCTCCACTAAAGGCAGAGAAACTTATACACCAAGGAGCCTAGGGGTTGTTGGCCAGCGTGGTCGATACCAAGTGCATAGAGGTAACGGTGGACTCCGTGCCCATAGTAAGAGAATTCGCAGACATTTTCCCAAACGATCTCCCAAGTCTACCGCCAACCTGAGAGGTGGATTTCAGTATTGAGCTAGAATCAGGAACCAAGCACATAGTCAGAGCCCCATATAGAATGAACCTAGTCGAGGTGAAAGAACTAAAGACACAAATCCAAGAACTGTTAGACAAGGGGTTCATTCGTCCCAGTGTCTCACCTTGGGGCACGCCAGTTCTGTTCGAAAAGAAGAAGGACGGGCCAATGCGGTTGTGCATAGACTATAGAGAGTTGAACAAGGTAACATTGAGAAACAAGTTGATAACACTCTAAAAAGGGCTATTTTAGTGCCTAAATTATCGAGATTTTGTGTGATTTCATGTGTACTTTGATGCATTTGTTGATGAATTTGTAGGAACCGTGTGTTAAAAGGTAAAAATAAAGATCCAGGTCGTTTTGGGTTGAAAATCGAGCCAAAGTTGTGCAAAAATAGTCGAGAAAAGAAGAAAAGAGGCCCAAAATGGTGTAGACTCGAGCTGCAGTGTTGAGACGCCAGCACTGCGCGTCTCAAAGCTCGATTCTACAAAAATGCACCTTGAAGGAGATCAGCGTCGAGATGCTGATGCAAGGGCGTCTCAACGCCCTGCGGGTGCCCTCCGCACATTTCTGCTCACCGCCACCCTCGAGGTTGTACCTCGTGAGCCTAAACACATGTGTAGTGTCGGGAAGCTGTGCAAGAGTATCTCGACACTACTCCTTTATGACCGTGCGCACAAAACACCCATTTTGGATAAGTAATTCAAACTAGTGTTGAGACGTTGTTCTATAGCGTCTCAACGCTGTCGGCAATACAGTATATAAACATCATTTTGGGATTACGGCGAAGGGGGAAGCATTTTCTGGTGCTATCTTTTAGGGATTTTGACAAAAAATTATCGAGGCTCACTATTCTGAAAGGTCAGGGAGGTTTCGTGGTGCTCAAGATCAAATTTTCTCACCTCAGAAAGTGTGCCATGACATAAACGACGTAGATTTCACCCAAGGACTTCTTCTCCTTTTCCTTTTCAGTTTCCTTATTTTTTTGTTGAATTTTCTGGGCTGAAAGCATAATGTACAGTAGCTAATTCATTTGAGTTTTAGGGTGTTGGGATTTTTAAAAACCCGCTAAATTTGTTGATTCTTTATTAATTGCATTGATTTTTTCTGCTTGCCTTTCAATTTGCAGCTTTAATTACTTTGCAATTAAGTGGCCATTAATTGTTGAGTGTTAGCATTTATTATCTTGCTTGAGAGAGATGGTTATAAATTTAGCCTTGGATCGTGAACACGAATTTTTTTATGCACGAGAGTGATAGGGGAAAGCGTGAGGTCGTTGATGAATATTTTATTTTCCAATTGTTAGTCTAATTTCAAGAATTTGAATTAGGCTAGTTAATTGAGGGTGGTTGAGCTCGAGAGAGAAAACCCAAACTAATGAAATTCTAAACTTAGGCAAAAAAGTAAAGAAAATGCATTCCAATAATTAATTGGCTATTTAATTGGGTTGATAAAAACACCAACGCCCTAGAACTATCTTTCCCTTGACTTTTATTCACCAGTTATCAAGCTTTCTTTATTGCTTTTCTAAATTTTGAGTATTGTTGCATGACCTTGAGATCCCTAGATAAAATCAAAAGGATTAATCAATAATTAGAAAAATTAAATATCACAATTCATTGTGGACGATACTCGGTCTTCTAGGCCGTATTACTATGATTGACCCGTACACTTGCGGTGACGCATTGTTAGGCGCGATCAAGTTTTTGGCGCCGTTGCCAGGGAATTGGCGTATTTTAAATTTTCTTATTATTGAGGCATTTGAGTAGATCTTAATTTAGGGTGTATTCGTACGTGATTTGCTTTCATTTTGCTTATTTTGTGTTATTTTTGGTGTAAGCCCCGTACTCGAGGCACTGACCATGTTCCCTTTGATCTAGAGATTGAACGAACCTATAGGAGGAATCGAAAAGAGCAGAGAGCAGTATGTGAACAAATGGTCAAGCAAGAAGGAGACCCACGAACTATCCTAGACTATTTCCACCATACGGTCTCGAATGCTCAGCCAGGGATCATGCACACACCAATAAATGTCGCCAACTGTGAATAAAGCCGAGATTGATCCAGATGGCTCGAGATTGTGCTTTTCGAGGCTCTATTGCAGATGACCCACATAAGCACATTCGTTCATTCCTCGAGATCTGCAGTACAGTTAAATTGAATGGGCTACCCAATGATTCTATTTGCCTACGCCTGTTTCCTTTTTCTTTGCAGGACAAAGCAAAAGATTGGTTGGAGATTCTACCAGGAGATAACATCTCAACATTGGATGAGCTTGCCCAAGCCTTCCTGTATACATTCTTCTCACCAGCAAAAACCCAAAGGTTGAGGAACGAGATCAACAACTTTAAGTAAGTTGATGATGAGCAGTTGTATGAGTCATAGAAAAGGTTCAAGGAGCTGTAGAAAATGCCCTCAGCATGGATATCCCGATTGGCTCCAGGTACAATGTTTCTATAATGGTTTATCGAGCACTAACAAGTCGATTGCGGATGCACCTGCTGGAGGATCGATTTTCTCCAAGACCCAAGAGTTGCCTAAGGTTTGTTGGAAGATATGGCCACCGCAAGCTATAATTGGCCATCAGAGAGGACCACGAAGAAGACTGTGGGGAAGTATGAACTCGATGAGGCAAGTTCCCTAAAGACTCAAATGGCGTCGTTAACGAACGCTTTGAATAATCTTGCGATGCCAGGTGACACCCAGTCCATAGCTTATTTGGCAACATGTAATGCCTATCAAATGAACCATGGGCAAGAGATAAAGCAAGCCAATTATATCAACAGAAATTTTGGATATCAACAGCGAGCCCCCATGCAGAATAAGTTTCACTCTCCACAATCTCAATTGCCAACTCATTACTACCCAAGTTTGCACAACCATGAGAACTTTTCATATGCTAACACGAAAAATATTTGGCATCGCCATTTTCATCGCCATCTTCCTAGCAGCAGTTAGATGATCCATCTCTTAAGGAGATGTTGGGAACTTTTATTACTGAGTTCTAGAAAAGGATGGTAGCCCTGGAAAATAAGGTGTTTTATTACTGAGTCCCAGAAAAGGATGGTAGCCCTGGAAAATAAGGTGGAGAGCTAGGAAAAGGCCTTGAACAACCTTGAGGTGCAGGTAGGTCAGATTGCCACTACATTGAACACCATCAAGGAGGGTAAGGGACGAAGACATCCCAAAAATGACCTTTAGATCCAGATACGAGCATTATGAGTTCGTAGTGATGTTGTTTGGACTGACCAATGCGCCAGCAGTATTCATGGAATTAATGAATAGGGTGTTCAAGGAGTTTCTGGACACCTTCGTGATTGTATTCATTGATGACATCTTGGTCTATCTAAGACAAATATAGAACACGAAGAGCACCTTAGGAAGGTGTTGTCCAAGCCAAGGGCGAACAAACTATATGCCCAAGTGTGAATTTTGGCTGAGCCAAGTGTCCTTCCTCTGGCATGTAGTATCTAAGGATGACGTTTTTGTAGATCCAACTAAGATAGAAGCTGTGATCAATTGGTCTCGTCCAACAACTATGAGTTTCTGAGGGCTAGCAGGCTACTATCGGAGATTCGTGCAGAACTTTTTCGGGACAGCTGCCCATTGACATAGTTAACATGAAAAGGCAGTAGATTTACATGGAACGAAGAATGCGAGGCGAGTTTCCAAGAACTCAAGCAGAGGCTGGTTACCGCGCTAGTACTTACAGTATCAGAGGGCACCTACAATTTTGTAGTATACAGTGATGCCTCGAAGAAGGAACTGTGGTGCATTCCGATGCAGCATGACAAGGTCATCGCCTATGCTTCCTGCGAGTTAAAAAATTATGAACATAACTACCCGACACATGACTTAGAGCTCGCAGCAGTGGTGCATGCACTGAAGATTTGAAGACACTACCTTTATGGCGAGAAAATCCAAATCTTCATGGACAACAAGAGTCTGAAATACTTCTTTACTCAGAAGAAGTTGAACATGAGACAACAAAGGTGGCTTGAACTAGTGAAGGATTACGACTGCGCAATTCTTTACCATCCAAGTAAGGCTAATGTAGTGGCAGACGCCTTTAGTAGGAAAACATCACACACTTCGGCGTTGATCACTTCCCAAACTTAGATACAGAGAGACCTGGAGCAGGCATAAATAACAGTGGTAGTTGGCGAAGTGTCTGTACAGTTGGCTTAGTTGACTATCACGTCTAGTTTAAGGAAGCACATCATCGATGCGCAGTAGAAAGTCCAATATTTAGTCAAAAGGTTCGATTGATTGTTGTCGTGGCGAGTCTGAAAGAAGCAACCTGGGAACGAGAAGAAGAGATGAAACCAAGTACCCCGAGTTATTTCAGATTAGCAACTTTCGAGGACAAAAGTTCTTAAGGTGAGCAAGATGTAATGCCCGTTAGTTAATTCTATCAATTATGAGGATTATTTAGAATTAATTATTATTTTTTAATAATTGAGAATCAATTGGATAATTAAGTTTAAATGAAGAGAAGATAAGAGATAACTTGAGATAAAACTAAAAGGGAAAGAGATTAGGATTTAGGGAGTACCCCTTTAATTAAAACCAAAATAATCCTAGCCACACACTTATTTTGGAAACCAAATCCTCTGCTTCACAACCCATTCTTACCCTCTCTATCTCTCTGTCATCACTCTCACTCTCTCTTCCCTTCTTCTCCCCCACCTTCGACGGCAGCAACACAAGAAGGTGGCGACGCAACCACTGGAGAAGCAGGAAGCAACCTTCTCTCTCTCTCTCTCTCTTTTTCTCTCTCTCTCCCTCTCTCTCTTGCGCGCACAAAACCACTGTGGGTCTCCTCCGATGCTCTCCTTCGGCGTCGAAACACATAGGAACGACGAGCAGTAACTCTCTCTCTCTCTCTCTTTCTCTCCCCCCTCTCTCTCTCCCGATAAATCACAATAAAACTGCCCTTCTTAGGTGTGTTCTTAGGGAAAGGGCAGAGCTCCACGTTACCAAGATCAGCGGCAGACCAAGGTGAACGATGGTGTGGCACAACAGATGCCTAGGTCATGGCGAAACGACGAGCGGCGGCGCGCGTGTGTAAACTCCTCTTAAAACCGCAGGCTTCAACGATGCGTGAGGAAGGATTGGGTGAGATTTTCGATGCGTAACCTATTTCATTGGATAGATCGATGACCGAGTTAAGAAAAACATGAAGAAAAGCACGCTCACCAGCGACGGCATGTGAGCGGTCCTGAATAGTGTCGCATCACGTGCTGAACAACGAGCTCGGTATAGTTCCTTTTCCAAAATCCTAATCAATTGCACGTAAGGCCTAAAATCGGGATTATTCTCTAGTAAACTTAACTTTCACAATGTATGTAGGAGAATTGTTTGGGAAAAAGAAATCGGGCTAGCAAAGGCTACTTTAGGATCTTTTAGGAAATCTGGTAAATGACTCTACTCATGAGGAAGCCTTCGGGCTAGGATAGGTAAATTGTATGATAATTTTCTTGTTAAAGTATCTAATTATTGTTGACAAACACGAAGTGCAAGTGTACATCCTGAAGTTGTAGCAAACAAGGTCAATCCACAGGGATAATTGAACAAAATATATTCTCAAAAGTCACTGTTTAGGGGAAGAAGAGTAACCAACATTCAATTTGTTAAAAGACAAAAAATAGACTAAAACTTTAAGGGATAAACTTTAGAAGATGGTTTGGTGAGTATTTTGTGCAAAATTGGTAAAAACAGGCTCAGGTTAGAGAATTCAATTGTTGACTGTTATAGGATACTATAACATTTTTGTATTGCTTAATACCTCAAAAACAGCTCTTAAGCTTCTTTCGAAGTCAAACCACTAAGTTCATTTCTATGCCCTTAGTTAATCCTTAAGTTCAAGTGTTCTTTTTAGTGCATTAGGGAGAGGCTATTTCTAGGTCACTCACAAATCCGCAAATAGACTTCGCTAATGAGAATGTTATAGGGGTCAATTAGTACTTCCTTTTCCAAGTTCATACTAAAATGCAAATTGTAGAGATGGCCAACCAATACAATCAGATTAATCAACGAAAATTCATTAACACTCTTTAACAAGCTAGCTATGAGCTGTTGTACAATCTTGCAAAAAGTCAACAAAATCGAATCCCCTTGCCTCAGAGTACTTAGCTCATGCTCAAAAGTAGAGAAAAACAGCTAGCTAAAATTAACCCAAACATGCTTATAGAAATTAAAATTTGAATGCTGAATGATTACAAAAGAAATAAGGTTTAACTTAAACTTCAGTTAAAGAAAAGAAAAAACAAGACAAAATATGTGGAGGGAGAGAGTGAGAGAAGCCTTCTTTCCAAAAGTATCTTCCCCCCTAAAGCAAGTTTTTCTTCTCTCCCTTTCCTTCTTGGGAAAATTCTTCTCGGACAGCCTCCAATCCTTTGTCTCCTTCTCCAAGAATAGAGGACTGCATAAATGAAAATCAGTTTAGCAATAGTTGGGGGCTCTTTTCTCTTTTATCTCTTTTCTTTCACCATCTTATCCACTTTGGCAGTTAAGGAAGGGCTAAAATGACAGTTTATTCACTTAACCATTAACGCAATAATCAACATTTCAATAGCTCAAAGGTAATTTACAAGTGATAAACTACATAATTCAAGCCCATATGGTATCAAAGAGGTCATTCATGATTCATAATGCATTCAAAAGACACCCAACTTAACTCTTATCCTAAGAGTTAACAATTATGTATATGTGTTACATGATGATGATGAGCATGCCTATATGATCTTATATTGTTGTTGTCTATCGAATTACTAGATTGAATGATGATGATGAACATGCCTATACGATCTACTATTTTTATTGTCTATCGAATTACTGGATCGTATGCCATGGTATGTAAAAGCATGTCGACTGTTAGAGGCATCGACTAGTGAATATGTTGGGTGCCTTAGATGTTATAAGATTTCATGAATAGCATTCGTGTTCAATATGGATGATAAGATAGTGGTGACCTATTCATGGATTGTTGTGTGTTTCACGGACTGAAATGATGAGTGACAACCTCCCCCGATTTAGAGGTCAGTGTTGGGGGGACCCCGGCTACACTGATTGAGTGTCATCTATCATCTGAGAGTAGTAGGGGCCCTTGAGAAGTCTCACATTAGCACTCCAAAGGTGGCATTTAAAAGGAAGGGGGTGTGTTGTCACTAAAAGAATATTTAAATGACATGTCATAATGAATTGGCTATCAGCGTAGATTGAATAATGAATTGGCTTCTAGCCTAGAGTGAATAATAAATTGACTTGTAGCCTAGACTGAAAATGCTAGAAATAGGTCCAGCATGAGCATTGCATGATTGTGTGTGTTTGCATGTCAACCATGGGTTGTGTTACTTACTTGGTATGCGTTTTACATACTCAACATTTTCCTTTAATTTTTTTTTTCAGGTAAAGGTAAAGGCGTACTGGATGGCTGATGAGGATCGGTTGTGGAAAAGCCATGGTCGAGTCACATAGTTTTTCGCATCTTAGTTGCTTTATTTTTCGTAATTAAATTTTATGTTAAATTATGCAATCTGTTATTTATATTATGGAACCATTATTGGGTTTTAGTAGTTTTATTAATGTTTTAAGAATTTCAGTAATATATTATTATGTTTTATAAATTGGAATCCTGTTAATTTACAATTATTTATTTACCCTATTACTTTGGCAACTTTAAAATCAAATTAAATTTTCAAATGCTAAAACCCAGTCGTTTCATCATTTCAAGCATGCATGATTGTGACGATCTTAGGAAAATGAGTCTTAGAAAGTTGGGTCGTTACATCAGGATAGCGTTGAGACGCTATAAGTAGTGTCTCGATACTACGACGTCCCGCACGTTCATCAACGTTAGCATCAAGACACTATAACCAGCGTTGAGACACTCTCTTTTATTTCCAGCTTAAAAAATTCTCCCTCGATCTGTTTTCTTCAATCTTTATACGATGATTCTCCATGAATGAAGCTCGATTGATGAATTGGGCTCCACAACGATTAGCTATGGAATGAGAGGTTTTTGATGTTCTATTGGGTCTTGTGGCTTTTTGTCGGAAGCCTTGTGTGAGCTGCATTTTTGCAATGCAAATTTGAAGCATCATTTGTTAATAAATAAATAATAACTATAAATATTGAATTAGTAAGGAGAAGAGGTCCAATTTCGGAAGAACAGATAGTTTCTCCTCTATAACCTAATGTATATATATTATATATTGGTTTTCTAAATTAAAGGTAACATTTATATTTTCATTTTGTAATTTAGTTTTAACTAAACCTATAATCTTATTGTTCATACAAAAAAATAAAAAATAAAGCTAATGAGAGATAATAGTTCTCTTTCCATTTTACCCTAACATTCTTTTATTGGTCTATTTTGTCCTTACAATTTATTAATTATTAATTTTAATAATAGTTTTCAAAGGATGTACAAACATTACTTTGATGGGGGATTTGTCTACATTTAAATATTGACATGGTAGTTCAATTGTCTTTGCACTTTTTCATTATTATTCTAAAGCATTGTTTTGTTTCTTGGTTTCTGACCTCTTATTCTATGTCATTTTAACCTAATTAGAGCCTTCCCTTATAGATATGGAAAAGAATAGACGTAACACGATTTTGTAAAGATTTGTTTTATAAATATTCTAATCTTATAATTAAATATCATTAGTTAAGTATAATTATAAAAAAAATTGAGAGAAGTATAAATGTTTTAGGAAGATTATAAAATTATAATTAAAATATAGTTTAAACTATAATCTATTGCTTTTTTAAGCATTACCGTCAACCGTTATTTTCAAACATGTAATTACACGTGGAACACACATAATATTGACTATTATATTTAAAGCTTTTTAGTCCATTACTTTTGGTGAAGTAGCAATTTTTAGTCTTTATATTTTCAAAATGGTAATGATTTAAGATCCTAAATTTTAGTATATAGTAATTTAGTCCCTATAGTTTAAAGGTTGTCGTGATTAATCTATACCATGTAAAATCTTATTAGAGTTTCAATTTGATAGGGTTTATTGCGTAAGTAGATTGATAAATCGTATAAAGACCACTTGTGTTTATAAACTACAAGGACTAAATTATTACATAATAAAAATAAATTTACTTCACCTTGATTAAAGTGTTTATGGTTTGGACAAAATCATTACAAATTTTAAACTGCAAAGACTATATTGTTACATATTAAAGTTTGAAAACTAAATATATTACGAATTTACAAGCTCATAGACCAAAACTGTTACATATATTAAAGTTTACACTAGTACAAATATCGCTTTAATGCTGGTAAAAAAAAAAAGTGCGCGCACTTTCAATGATGAAAAAAAAAACGACGCTCAAAACCTGCTCAAATTTTATTTTTCAGAAATATCACTTTTATTGTCGGGTAATGCCCGATATTAAAAGTCTGACATTGGTGCGCCTTTGTTTTAGTGAGACTTTGGGCACTAAAACACTAGCCCTTTTTTTTTTTAATGGAATCGACTGATTAAAAGTATCAGCGTCCGACATTAAAACTTACAGACGTCCGACATTAAAAGTGCTTTTAAGAAAATTCATTTTTTCCCTCTCCCATTTTCATTATCTCTCCTCCCACATAGAAGCAACTCATGCCCAAACTCTCCCCTTCCTCGTGTCGTAGCCTTCTGTCACCTCTCGCCGTCATTGCTGCTACGATTCTGGTGAGATCCGGCGACATTCATCCTTCCTCCACATCGCGCATGCCTTGATCTACCTTTCCCCAAATTCATTCTCTCTCTCAACTCGTAGTTCATTTTCCCCAAAAGCTTTCCCTTCACTCCCCAAACCCTCTACCTTCTCCTTAGCCCTCTCTCTTCACTAGTGTCGTCGCTTGTTGTCGTCGTCGTTGAAATTTGTGAAGTAATCCCATGGCAATGCTTGAGCCACATCTATCTCTATGTCTCTCCAATGGTGTAAAGAAGGTTTAATTTCTTTTCAATGCGTGATCTCTACATAACTTTCATAGCCCTAGACCTCTTCTTCAATACTGAGTTTGCTTGCGGCGTGTTGAGATTCTTCGCCGATTCTAGAATTTTTTTAGCAAGTTTGACTAGTTTTTTTTTCTTCTTTAGATTTAGATTTGTTGTATGATATTTGTGTTGTTTATGTTTCTTTTTTTATTGTGATCATGATTACGTTGATTTGATGCAATGTCATTGTGGAAACATTTCGTCAATCGCTTTCTTCATTTATTTATTTTGATCTTGATAGTTATTCTAACAATTTTTTTTTATTATACATCTGAATGAGTTTTTTTTTACTTCCATGTATAAATATGGATGGAAAACAGTTTAATGAGGACATGAATGGGGGAGGTTGCGAAATTGATGTACATAGTAGTGATGGGTGAGGGAGAAAAGCCGGAAAAGGGGAAATGATCTTTCAGGTACACCGGTCATTTCCTACAAAGCACTCTTAGCATGTTCCTTTACTTTCCGCTCTGTTTGAATGCAATAACTTCTTTTAGTGTGTTGATTGGTTGTATTCTTTTAGAAATTTTCTTGTGGCACGTTGTTTTTAGCGTGTAGTGGTCTTATGCTAAAGTAGAATGCAGAGGTCAGTTTTTATGCCTAATTTTTTGTTTGCCTGCTGTGTTAAAGATTTTGAAGGTGCTTTTAAATTGTACTTCCCGACTCCATGTGAAATCTTACTGCAAAATTTTCTCTTTCTTCACTTTAGAGGTTTGAGTACTATGTACAAAAGTTTTCCTTCAGTGGACTTATTTAGATGTGTCATTATAGCATTACTTGTGAAATTTACGAGATTTAAAATAGAATTTAAATTTTCTATTATAATTGAAAATCTAATTAAAATTAGTGCATTTGTCTGAGGACTTCGTTTTCAACTAGGAGTCTAGTTATCCATGATCATCCTATGAGCTTAATTGAGCACTAGAAACAAAAACAATTCAATAGAGTTCCAAGAATTATAAAATACTTAAAGATACAATATTTATATATTTTAGTGTTAATTTTAACCCTACATTACATTGATGTATAGATTAGGTAATGTGAATAAATTAATGACAAGGTATACTATGTACAATATTTATGTATTTTAGTGTTAATTCGGGTCCTTTTGTTTCTCTGTTGGCAATTATCTGACGTTAATGTGTGTTGACATATACACTAAATTCAAGCTAGACAGACATTTTTTGAAAATGATTTTTAAGCCTCATACAAATTGCTTTGAATTTAGCTGGTGAAACAGACTAGACTTTATTGAATCTTTAATTTGGTCATCTATACAAATTCAGACACCATCTCTAGAATTAATTAGTTCTCATATGCCTAAATAATCACATGGTTGCATTGTCTTTACTCTTTTGGTTGTTATTGCTTCAAGATCCTGTTGTTTGCCCTTTAGTCGAACAAGATTCTAGTTCATTATTGTGGATGATACCATAAATACCTCTGTGGGTGAAAAATCCTAATTAGGATTGAGTATGACGCCATTTTCATTTTTTATTGTTGAAATATGAATGCATGTGGATTCATTGTTTATGTTTAGTAACAGTTTCCTTTGTATCTTTTTTTTAAAAAACATGTGACCTTACTTGGACAAGTTTTACGCAGTGGAATTGAAAATTTATACTATTTACCAGAGCCATTTAGGCGATTGTTCTTTGATACTCTTTTTCTTCTCTCGCTGCCCTTCTTAGACCATTTGCAAAGCAGTGAAGAATACAGCAAAACCTATTATTGCAGAACAAATTCCAAAGTACAAAATCTTGTTGTAGCAACCTAGGAAAATTGCATGAGGTTAAACTTATCATCCATGCATACTCTTGTTTCTGCTTCTATTTCTGATTTTGTTGGACATGTTAGAGATACCACTAGGATTGTGCTGCATGATAGAAAGCTTGAAAAGGATAAGCCTCTCGACATAAAATTAAAACCCTTACCCGGGCATTTTATGTATGCATTATGTGATTCTTCTACTCGTGTTGTTTTACCTACTAATGTGAGCATAGTAGAAGAAAATATTTTTCCTAAATGTGCTTTGTAGGACCAAGAATGAATGCGAGAAGGAGGTTCGCTGGATCTGGGACATTAAATCAAGCGCTTCTTGTGAGGCAACCCAAGCATTTCTTTCTTCTTTTCTTTCCTCTAGGTTTTTTTAGTTTGTTATTTGTTTTGTGGGCCCAACTGTTCCTTGAATTTTTATTTCTTGCCCTTTATTTCAGGAGCCATAGCATAACCGTACTTAGTCCACTTGCTTGTAGTGTTGTAGACCATCTCACTTTTCAGGCCAATATTCTTTGCCTTTTCTTTTTCATACATTGAGGACAATGCATGATTTTAAATTTGGGGTGGGGTGTCCTGAGTTTTGTATGCTGTTAGGATAGATTACATGTGAATTTTGTGCTGAGCTCTTGATTTTTTTTTTTCATGATTGAGATTGATTTTGGATTGGATAAATTTGTTCGATTCAAACTAATGATATAAATGATTGTTCACCTGACTGTATTATGAAAAGTAGAATTCCCCATGTTTGTACGTTGAGAACTATGATTATCCATGATTTGCAGTGATGTGTATGTGAGTTGAAATAGAGAAATTAGTAAGCATACTTCTGATGTGCCTTATGTTTGAATTCCTTATATTTTGAGCACGTAGTCCTCTTGTTCAGAGTCCTGAAGGCTTGGATTCTCGTTAACGAGGTCAGACTTTGGATGTCTAAAAATGATCGGATTATTGAATAGTGAATTTCTAGTTTAAGTAGCTTATGTTTAAAAAAAATGTTATGCTGAAAAAGAGTCTAAAGAGGTTACTCTGCCTTTCTTGTTGTGCCTAAAACTACTGAAAGAAAGTTAATATTGTCATAGGATAGATGGGCTGCTCGTAGTTGGATGCTTAATGCCTAGAAAGCGGGGGTAAGCCAGAACAAAAGTAGCAGTCTTGATTAGGCTCCTCTTTTAGCAAATGGAAGAGTTTATTCTATTGCTCGTAGTTGGATACTCAGCAGCTAGGAAGTGGGGGTAAGCTAGAACAAATGTGATACAACCTTCCCTTCTAGCAAAAGAGGAAAAAAAAAAGAAAATGAAAAACAATGAAACGAAAGGAGCTACCTAAAGTTAGAAATCTTTGTTTGAAAATGATTTAGTGCCAAAGCAGGGGCAGCTTAGAGAAAACGCATTAAAGGCATTTCCAGCTTGTAAGGACTAGAATAGGGTAGGCTTACGCACACACACACAATGGAGGATAAAAATTGACCTTCGACTTTCTTAGTGATAGAACGTGCATGAACGTTTCTTTTATTGTGCTCATTACGTGTTATCGTGCATTGAGTTAAGAGTCTGAAGCATGCGAGTATTGAGGTTCTTTCATATTTGTGCTTTATTTTTTCTCGGGACTAGCAAAACTTTAAGTTTGGAGTAGTTGATAGCACTCTAAAAGTGCTATTTCAGGGCCTTAAATCTAGTAGTTTTGTGGGTTGAATTGTGTACTTTGATGCTTTATTTATTGAAATTGTAGAAACCAAAAATTTCGAGGCGAAAATATAGATTTGGTGTTGTCCGGGCGAAAAATGAGCCAAAGAAGTGCAAAAATTGGCCGAGGCATGAAAATAGATGATGAACTTGAAGAGCAACTTGACAGCCAGCATCTCAACACCAAAAGTGAGCGTTTAGAGGCCAAAACAGTAATAGAAAGACAAAATGCTCTAGCGTTGAGAAAGAACGTCTCAACGCTACTCAATTTTTGGCAATGAAGAAACTAAAATACGACG
>JAOANK020806911.1:0-10652 GCA_026257165.2 Telfairia occidentalis | reverse complement strand
CCTAGTCTTATGCAATCTCATTGCATAGAACGCCCCCCCTCGCATGTCTCCACATGAACGATTCAGGATCACATCGTCTGTATTATATACAAAGCGGGTCGCATTCCATAGTGTCCCCAAGAAAAGGTACCCAGCCTAATCCATATACTACGGACTATTTTGGCTATTTAGTTAAACTTGATCCACCTTTATGTCTCCACATATAGTCTAAGTATTCATATAATAGCCACAGGTTCTTAGTTTATTGGATTTACAAAGTTATAAAGGATTCAATAACAACTTTATTAAATAACATCAATAACAACTTTAAACAGATTATTCTAATTAGGATGTTGCTAGTTCTATTAATAATCCCTTTCACAAGTTCATATTAAAAAGAAAATTGTAAAGGTTGCCAAGGTGTACAATTACATTAAAAATGCAAGCATCAATATCCTTTAAAAAGACAACCAATGGCTGTTGTTAACTCTCCAAAAGAGAGTTATTATGCCTCTAATATTGAATATTTGGTTGCAGTTAAGACGTTATAAGATTAGAATAACCTGTTCATGGATTGAAATTAGTATGTTCACATGCTTTATATTAGTATATCTTGTCGATCCAAATGTCATACCTATGCATGATTAAATTAGGGGTGAAAAGCAGAGCAAGCAGTAGGTTCTAGTGAAAAAAAAAAGGTATTATGCGAAACAACTTGATAGCATCTAATGCCTAGAATGCTGCAGCATAGTAGCAAGAAGAATATTCCCATATTCCCTATTGTACGAACATTTTTCTGTGAAGCACATGTGACATCCTAGAGAGGCACGATTCGGGGTATTTTCACATGCATGAGCTAAAGAAGGCATGATAGACCTTTCTTAGTGTGATGCTATTTTATGGCAAAGGGGGGCACAGAACACATAGAGGGCGGAAAAAGGAGAAGAAGAAAAGGAGAAATTTCTCTCGAAAGAAGGAACAACCCCCCACTGAGCTTCTGCTACCGTCTGCGCCTTAGCACCCTTATTTTCCGTTTTTAAATCTTTGTTTCTCTACTACTGTTTCACTGTTGCACAGTTTCACCTTTTGTTGATTTGTATTATGTTTTTCTACATTTAATCATTCTTATCAAACAACATTTTCAATCGCATTAATATGAGTTGTAGCTAACTTCTTCATGGGTAATTGTTGTAGGATGCGTTAAGCTGAAATGTTGTTGTGGCTCAGTCTGGAAAGTGAGAAATGTTTTATGCTCATTCTTTTCATCTTGAACTGTTGTAATCATGAGCTTCCCAGTTGGCCGTCAGTAGTTCTAGCTAGTCAGTGTCTTTGCTGAAAGGTAAGGTGGTAGTCGAAACCAGTAGAAGAGATATAGCAGATGTGATATAACCTTGCATCTTAGACTCATTAGACATAATGAAAAAGCTATAAGACCAAAAGGGGGTAATGCCAAGAAGCATTGAATCTGATGTTAGACATAAATAGAATTCACATTTTAGTACATTATGCTCGACAGAGTGAGTATGTAGAACAAGCTTGTCTACGATATAAAACGTCTCACTCCCAGACATTGAGTCGCTTAGCAAAGCCGAATACTATTAACTACCTCTTTTTTGCAATTGTTTGATTACTGCCTAGAGAACTCGTCTAAAATGATTGTTTCCCCCTTTCCCCTCTTTTCATGTTCAACACGTCGTGTAGGTCAACTTATTGATTGTGAAGATTTGAGTTAGTGTGAGAAGTAGACAACATAGTCGGTGTGGATCGATATCCTTGAATATTCCAGTATTACTTGTATGATTGTTTATACTTGAACATCCCTTGTCTTCGTTTTCTATATTATTCTGCATTGCTGAAGCATATTTATCACATTTCTGTGAAGACGACAAGTTTTTTACGCCATTGATGGGGACTCATTTTATCTTTGCTTCATTATTAACTTGAAACTTCTTTTTAATCAATTATATTTATGTGTTGAAATCCCTCTATCTATCAATAGCTTGATCAATAGCATTTTATCTTACTTAATTATTTTGAGAATAATTCGTTCATGAACGAAGAGGGAGTAGAATTTTCGTTTGATCCTGAGATACAGAGAACTTTACATCAACGTCATCGAGCAGTTACGCAAGCTCAAGGTCTTGCTGCAGCACAAGACTTCATGGAGAATCAGGAAGCATCGTTTCTAGATCCATTGGTGAACGTGCCAATGAATCATGCACTAGGTGTGGAAAATGGGTAGAGACTAGTTCAGCAATTGAATCAACATAATCTAGTGTTGCTGGCAAATGACAGAGATAGGGCTATCAAAGAGTATGTCGCACTAGCCTTCAATGACTTCAATCCAGTAATTCAGACGGGATCGAATGGAGCCCCATCTTTTGAACTCAAACCAGTCATGTTTCAGATGTTGCAAACCAATGGGAAGTTTGGCGGATCTAAGCTGGACAACCCTTACTCACATATGGAATCCGTTTTGGCCCTATGTAATTCATTTTGAATCCAAGAGTTTCAAAGGAAACCCTACGTTTGATACTGTTCCCTTATTCGTTAAGAGACAACGTAAAAATCTTCTTGAATTCACTCCCACCAAGATCAGTCACTGACTGATCTGAGTGAAAAGTTTCTATTGAAATACTTTCCACCTACAAAGAATGTCCCACTGCGTGGCGACATAGTAACATTCCACCAGTTTGAAGCGTGGGAAAGGTACAAGATGCTATTGAAGAATCGTCCTAATCATAGTTTACCTAGCTGCGTACAAATTGAGCACTTCTACCATGGATTAACATAAAACTAACGACTAGTTCTTGATTCATCAGCCATCGGAGCATTGCTACAGAAAACATATAACGAAGCCTTTTACATTTTAGATTGAATTTCCAGTAAAAACTCTTAGTGGTCTAATGAGAGAGAGCTCAACCAAAGGAAGAACACTGGAGGGAAAATTAAAATGGTGGCAATAATAGCATTAAGTGCACAGGTAGGTTCAATGACTAATATGTTGAAAACCATGAATCTAGGAGCAAACAAGCCAATCAAAGCAGTTCAAAGTTTTATGGAGATAAGTTGTGTATTCTGTGGAGATAACCATCTGTTTGAAAATTCCACATCGGACCCAGCATAGTACCCTACATTGGAATTAACAATCAAGGACGAAATAACCCTTAGTCGAACACCTACAATCTAGGATGGAGACAACACCCATACTTTTCTTGGGGAGGTCAACAAGCTAGCAGTAGTAATGTGCCAACTATGCCACCACAAGTTCCTCTAGGATTTTTTAATACTGCATTTCAGCAAAATAGTGCAGCACCAAAAGTACCTCAACAACCACATCAATCCCATAGTTTGGACAATTTCTTGAAATAATACATCACAAGAAATGATGCATTAATGTAGAGTCAAGCAGCGACTCTGAACAATTTAGAAGTGCAAGAGAGCTAATTAGCAACTAAGTTTCTGAATAAACCCACTTGTACACTGCCTAGTAATACTGAAGTACCAAAGAACAATGGCAAGGAACAATGCAAAGCCATTACATTAAGAGGTGGAACAAAGTTATCAAATGAAATGAATGTGGTACAGAAAGAGTCAGAAGACGTTGCGCAATAAGAAATATGTTATTTGACAAGACAAGAGAAATAAGAAGTCACAAAAAAGAAAAGCGCCAGCAAAGAAAGTGCTAGAAATAACAACGCTACCCCCACCATTGTTTCCTCAAAGATTTCAAAAGAAGAATGATGAACTACAGTTAAGGAAATTCTTAGATGTGCTAAAACAATTGCACATAAACATTCCATTAGTAGAAGCTTTGGAACAGATGCCTAGCCGCGTCAAGTTTGTAACAGATATATTAACCAAGAAGAGGAGATTAGGTGAGTTAGAAATAGTGGCCTTAACGTATGAATGCAGTGCCATTTTGTCAAGCAAAATCCCCATGAAGATGAAAGACCTTGGAAGTTTTACCATCCCATGTTCTATTAGATGACAGTATGTGGTCAAAGCGTTGTGTGATCTAGGAGCTAGCATCAATTTGATGCACCTCTCTATTTTTAATCAGTTGGGAATAGGTGAAGCACGACGCAGAACAATCACGCTACAGCTTGCTGATAGCTCCATGACGCACCTAGAGGGAAAAATAGAGGATGTCAGTCAAAGTAGACACCTTCATCTTCCCAGCTGATTTCATTATATTGGATTACGAACCCGACAGTGATGTGCCTATTATAATTGGTTGACCATTTCTAGCAACAGGAAAAACATTAATTCACGTACGAAAGAGTATTTTGATAATGCGAGTAAATGACCAACAAGTCACATTCATTGTTTTTTATGCTCTCAAGTATCCAGACGATGTTGAGTAGTGCCCAATGATACAACAGTGGGATATGGACCAAGAGGAAAACAGCAAAATAGAAGTTGAAGATGACTTAGGGATGCACCAGTTATGTTGTATCTTTGCTGCAGCATCGCCTGAAGAGCAGTCATGAAACCAGCGGACAGAGACAATTGAATTGAGGGGTAGGCCAACAAAATCTTCATTTGATGAAGCACCTTGAAAAAAAAAAAAAACCTTGCCCTCTAATCTTAAATATGCCTACTTAGATGATGATCATAAATTGTCTGTTATAATTTCTTGAACTTTGAGCACTAAATATGAGTTATTGTTGCTGTAGATCTTGCACCAACATCGTATAGCATTGGGATGGACACTTGCTGATATTCTTGGGATAAGCCCAGCAATCTGTATACACAAGATTAGATTAGAAGAAGATGTGAACAAAATGTGTTGAAGCGTAGCATCACCTAAACCTCATAATGAAGGAAGCAGTCAAGAAGGAGATAATAAAGTGGTCAGATGAAGGAATAATATACCCTATATTCGATAGTGATTGGGTCAGTCCAGTTCAGTGTGTACCTAAGAAAGGTAGGATCATGGTGATAACCACCGAGAATCATTCCTACACGTATTGTGACTGGATGGAGAGTGTGTATGGACTACATGAAGCTCAATAAAGCGACAAAGAAAGACCACTTTCCTTTACCTTTCATTGATTAGATGTTAGACCGACTACTTGGACAATAGTACTACTGTTTCATAAATTGCTATTCAGGGTATAATCGAGTTGCTATCGATCTAGAAGACCAAGAAAAAACTACTTTCACATGCCCCTATGGAACATTTATGTTCAAGAGAATGCCATTCGACTTATGAAATGCGCCATCAACATTTCAGAGGTGCATCATGACAATTTTTTTTGACTTAATAGAGGAAACAATAAAGGCTTTTATGGATGACTTTTCAATTTTGGGGAAGTAATTTGAAAACTCCTTGTTCAACTTAGAGAAAGTATTAGAATGCTCTGAGCAGAACAACCTCATTTTGAATTGGGAGAAGCGTCATTTCATGGTGCAAGAAGGAATCCTTGGGGCACAAGATATCTCAGGCTGGAACTGAAGTGGATCAGGCTAAGATTAAAGCCATTGACAAGCTACCAGCACCAACTTCTGTTAAACAAGTTCTCAGTTTCTTGGGACATGCAGGCTTCTACATGACCAATCTGGACTAAACCATTCAAGTTGATGTATGGTGCCAGTGATTGAGCAGTAGGAGCAATATTGGGACATAAGCACGAATGAATAATTCACCCAATTTATTATGCTAGTAAAACATTAACGGAGGAACAATGCAATTATTCAACAATAGAGAAAGAGATGTTGGCGCTAGTGTATGCCTTTGATAAATTCATACCTTACCTTATTGGGACAAAAGCTTTTGTACTTACAGATCATGCGGCAATAATGCATTTAATGGTGAAATGAGATGCTAAGCGTGATTGATCAGATGGATTCTATTACTACAAGAATTCGATCTAGAAGTAATTGATCGTAAGGGCGTGGAAAATAACTTCCTGACTACGTGTTGTTTTTTACCTCTAGTCAATTCTTTTAACATCATATTGGCGGTATATGTTTATATAATCAAGGACAAAATTTGTCACTACATCCTTTTTATTTTCATTTGAACTATAAAGAAGTCATGCCTACTATTAGGTACTTCTTTAAACTAAATTCCATTTAATTTGGGATTTATTGTAACAACTTTATAAGTGATCCTAAATCATGAAAGTGTGATAAACAAACTTTATCACATGTTCACTAATAGAAGGAACTTCAATGGTACAGTCTTCACTGCTCACTTGTTCCTTTTCATCATTTTCAATATACTTTTGGTTTCATGCTTTGCTTCCAACAAGTTTGTGGCAATAATGTTGTAAAAGGTAGGACCCAATCCATTGACTATCAAGAAATATTGTGAACTCTAGGTTCATTTATTTCCAATTGCGATCTTATCATAATCATGATAGTTTACCCCATTGATTCTTATCCAATTCTTGAACTTTTCAAGAATATTGACTTTAAGATCCAATAGGATCCAAAATAAATACCCATAAAAAATGATCATCTCTAGAAGAGACAAAATATTCTTAACCACACTTTAAACCGTTGCATCAATTGAGCCTCCAAGGCCCAAATGCAATAGGCTAGTGGTTCATTCATCGTTTGACATTTTCTATAAAAGGTCATAATGGTCATTAAGCCCTCCAATCCAGGTTCACATTTTGGCTTTGGTATAATCTAGATCAAAACTTCACCTATCTCAATAACCTACCAAGGCTAGTTGCCACTTATGGATATTTAAACATTTAAAACCTTCTTATCATTTCATTTTCTTATCATTTTAACTCTAAACCATTCAGTGTTAAAAACTAATTTAAGTGTTAAACCTTTAACACATAATTTTTTTTTTTATTCTCACCTATTGTATTTCAAACCTAATTTTGAATAATACAAATTTTATTTTTCCAAAGCTCATATTATATGTGATTTCGAATAGTGAAAAGAAATCGGCTTTCTTTTAAAAACTTGTACACTGTACTCTAATTAATGAGAATTAATGGGAAAAACAACTTTAGTTTCATTACTATTTAATTGGGAAGAATTAAGCATCAATTAGTAATGTGTGTATCAACAACTTAGCACACACTTTATTTTGATTAATAACTCATTGTATTTAAAAACTGGTTTTGAAACATACAAACCCTATTTTCCCTAAACTAATATTGTATGTGCTTTCGAATAGGAGTAAACAAATCAAATTTCTATTAAGAATTGTACATTGTACTATAATTAATGAGAATCAATGGGAAAATAACTTTATTTTCTCCAACTATTTAATTATGAACAATTTAGCGTTAAATAGTAATGTATGTATCAACAACTTAAGACATACTCATGTTCTCATTAATAACTCATCCTAATTCAAAACTAATTTCAAAATATAATCCCCTATCTTCCTAAAGTTCATATCGTGTGCTTTCAGATAGGGGAAAAAAGTCAATTTTCTTTTAAGAACTTGTACAAATATACACTACTTAATTCGTGAGAATTAAAAAGGGAAGATATTATTGTCTCCCACTATTTTTATAGAAACTACATATTACAAAAAAAAATTTGGTACATAGTTTTAATAACAAAATTAGACATTTAAAACCACAATTTTAATGGTAATTAATTGACTCCCACTTTAATCATAGTTAATACTTTAATTTAGATTTCAATTTCAACTTTGGAATAAAAATGTATATATACATACATGAAATGCACTACATGCTAGATATAAATAGAGATTAACTAAACGTGCCCCAACATTCAATAATTTGCATAAATTCAAAAATAAAACTTTGAATGAACATAAACCCCAAAGAAAAAGTTGTATGTCATGATAGAACAACAATTGGAGATGTAAACACCTTTCGTATAGGGATGGTCCAAAAGCCGTTGCGAGGCCCAACATAGACTTCACGTTATGAAATCAACAATGGAGACCGTAGGATTTGTCATACATCCTTCTCCCACTAAATATTTGAATAAGTTTTGGAATTTTAAAAACTCAAAAAATACTTTATGGGCTCAATAAAAAAAATTCTAAGTTAACACCAACCTAATCCATTTAACTATTTAAAGTGGGTTAGGTTAATTTTAATGTGAATTACCGAGTTTTGAACTAATTAAAACTATTTACATTATGGCCCTTCTTAAAGAATTTAAGTAAAACATTTACCAATTCAACTCACAGATGGGTCCCCAAGCCAAGGTGTGCCCTTGCGGTCAACTTAAAAACCCCATCCTAGTTAGGACCTACATTACCTGATGTCACGAGCTTACAAGGGGTACGGAGGAGAATTTTTAATTCCCTCATTTTTCGTTTTTTTTTCAATTCTAATTATACCCTTATATCTCTTTATAAGTGATACGCCAAATCCCACCATTATTGTTTAAAAGATGCATCTTTTTTACAGCAACAAAATGTCATTCCTTCATTTTTATTTTATGATTTTTGTCTAAAAGACACATTGTTTGACAAAGTAACTTGTTTCTCGCACATATGTTTTCACAAAATAAATGTCCATCTTTCTTTTTTCCTTTCACCTGAAACTTAATTTCATTATGTCAAATGATAGCAAGTTTTTTTTCTTTTTTGTGAGAGTGCTCAAAGCTTTCCAAAAAGATTGGAAATTAAAAGTTCTCATTATTCGTAAAGGAAATATTGAACCATATCAAAAAGGAGATTTCGAAATCAAAAAACTTATATTAGCTGATGAAGATGTAGAGTATAAAATTATTTATGTCATATTCATTTTCTTTAGTTTTAGTTTATGATTATATTCATTATGTGTAATCACAGTTGAAAGTTTGTTTTCACATTTTGAAGTTCTGAATTTTTTGAATTTTTTGAAGTTCGTATATTTTTTTGAAATTGTTTTTTCTTTAATCTTTTGAAGATTTTTTATTTGAAGTTCTCCAATCTAAAATTTGTAGTTGTATACACGAATTTATAAGTTAGTTTTTTCGTACTTTTTCGGTTTCAATTTAGCGTATTTTTAGTTCTATGTAATCTTTGTGTTTTGTGTCTGTTATCTTATTCCATATTTGTTTTGGGTTGTTATTTGAATTTGAAAGTTGTTACTTTGACTTTATGGTTTGACAGTTTCTTTGAATTCTTGATGGATGCTTTTGGGTTTCTTTTCATAAACTAAAGATTAGTATGAATAATTATAAAAAATAGACCAAAAATATTTGAAAAAGTTTTCAATCTCCAACCCTTTCTTCTCATAACAAAATAAATTATAAGATTTAGTGAAGGAGAGAGATTGAGGAATTTAGAAGGCTTGAGAGAGAATCAGATTAATGTATAATTCTATACTAATTACATTAATATTAATTACTTAATTAAGCATGGAAGTGGAAAAAATAAAACCTAACTAGCATCCAAGCTTTTTTCAACCTAATTGTCATGATGAAGTAACATAAAATGCCTCTACATCTGTCCATTTTAACCTCCTTTTTAACGTACAAACAACCTAAAAAGTACTAAACGGGACTTTAAACCCCACCCTCCGATCACGCCAAAATGTGTCAAATATGCAGAAGTGGACTAAAATGCTTCTAAGTATCTTTTTGAACTTAAAAACAACCTAAAAAGTGTTACCCACCCCTTGATCACGGTGAAATGTTTAAAACATGTAGAAGTGGACTAAAGTGCCTCCAAGTGTCTTTTGAACTTGGGAATAACCCAAAATGCACTAAAGTGCACTTTAAAACTCGTTACACGCCCTCGATTATGCCAAAGTGTCTAAAACATGTAGAAGTGGACTAAAATGCCTCTAAGTGTCTTTTTGAACTTAAAAACAATGTAAAAAGGGTTACCGAGCCCGTGATCATGCCTAAGTGTTTAAAACTTTCACAAGTGGACTAAAGTGCCCTTAAGCTTCATTTTCAATAAAAAAATACAACCTAAAAAGCACTAAATTGGACTTTAAAACTCGTTACCCACCCTCGGTCGCACATGAGGGACTAAAACATGCAGAAGTTGACTAAAACGTCTCTAAATGTCTTTTTGAACTTGAAAACAACCTAAAATGTGTTACCCATCTCACGACAACGCCAAAGTATCTAAAACTTCTCAAGTGGTCTAAAGTGGCCCTAACTTTACTTTAGAACCCATCGCCCACCGCCAATCATGTTGCATTATCTAAAATGTGTACAAGTGACTAAGTAGCTACTATAACTGCAAGATAGCTACCAAACTATTAAGAACTCTCGAAACGTGCCTAACTTACTACATAGATCAAGGTAAGAGGAATGGTTTGGAATTAGTACCTTAGTAGATGAAGATTCGCCTCCTTGCATATTTAGAAATAGGTTTTCAATCTCGTCTATCTTCGATCCCACTTAGATTTAATATGATTCGTATCATTAGTTGGTTGGGTTAACTGTGTTCGTAGCCCATCTACCTCAACACTCTTCTCTTTCAATAACTTCTCTGTATCTCAAAGTTCTACTATAACGCCCTGACCCTTACATAACAAGGCCCAACCGCTACGACATGCATGCCTAGACTTTTCTATAGTTTTGGTCAAAATTTTTGTAAAAGAACACATAAAAAAACTTTTATTAATCAAGTAGTAAAAACTTTACAAAAGTTTCTTTCACAAAACACCAGGATCCATAAATCGTTAGCGTAGTGGGATAAAATGCATATATGACCAAAATAGTGAGTTTGATGGTTGGCCCCTTGAGTGACGTCTAGTCATGCCACCTACGTT
>JAOANK020806800.1:0-10653 GCA_026257165.2 Telfairia occidentalis | reverse complement strand
AGGTAAGAAAAATTGTTCTCTGTATTTTAGTTCTGTAAATTTTCTTCCTACCCAAATTCATGTTTGAATGCATTAAGAGCTCAACCGCTTCCGCTGGGAATTCGATTCCTTCAAATAAAACATATTGGAACCGATCTCGGACTCCCAAAGAATAGATTCCGCACCTTAGAAAAACTAGAAAATCGAACTCCCAAATATTTCTAGATTCCGTCGTCGGATAGGTTTTTTGACAAGAAGATAATTAATACATACCAACACTCGATATAGCGAAAAACAAATGAACCACATAATAGAACATATATGTATATAAAATTAAAAATGCACTTACTAAAGAAACAAAAATAAATATCACATAAAAGAAAAGAAAAGAAACAAAATAGATAAAAATAATAATAATAACATTAAAAAGTAAAAAAAACCATAAAACAATAAATTACACGAATATTATAAATACAAAAAAAGATTAAAAAGAAAATACTAGTATTGAAAATAAAAGAGAAAATAAAAGAAATGGAAAAAGAAAAAAAAAGGAAATAATAAAAATAATAAATTAATATATTAATTAAAAAAGAAAAGCTCTCGGGCATAAGGTGTATCAGTGGCAGACTGCCACTGACAAAATTTAATTTTGAAAAGACAAAACAAAAAAAACGAATTATTAAAATAAATAATAAAATAATAATAATAGATATTAATAAAACAATAAATAAATAATTTTTTTTTAAAAAAAAGGGTGTTGGGTGGCAAAGCTGTCGCCCATTTCAAAATTTTTACTTTTTTTTTTTTATTATTTTAAACATAAATATATTATAATAATAATAATAATAATAATAATAATAATAATATATAAAAGGAAACTCTTAAAACGTGAAATAAATATATTACTTTTTTAAATTAAAAAAAAGACTTTTTTCTTTTTTTTTCTTTTTCCTTAAAACTTTTCCCAACAAAATCCTTACTAAAATTTTTTTTTTCTCCTTCCCCCTCTCTCCTCAAACTCTCACTTCTTTTTTTTCTTTCTTCCTCTAAACTCTCATTCCTCTTTTCTCTCTTCTCTCTTATAAACTTTCACTTCTCTTCTATTCTCACCCCTTTTCTATATGGCTTCCATTTCTCCCTCCTTTCTCTGTTTTGTTTCTATTTTTTTTTTTACAAACCTTTCCTCTCTCAAATATTTTTTTCTTTTTTACTTCCGTTTAATATTACGCACCCTTTCAAACTAGCCAAAAGACGAGAGCCAACACGAAGAAAAACTAACTCTCATCTCGAAGGTATGTTAATCAAACATTTCTCCCCTCTTTTTTTTCTTAAAACACACATACACTTCTTTTTTCGTTTCAAACAAAATACTAGGCCATGAGAAAGAAAGGTAGAAAGAGTAACGAGAAAAAAAATGCAAGTAGATATAAGAGAGACTAACAAGGAATAAAATGAAGTAGAGCATGAATGATTCATAAATCTAAATATGCATGAGAGTTATAGAGCAGAGAGAGAGAAAAAAAATAATAATAAAAGAATAACAATAACGAAAAAAAAATGAGGGTAAAAATAAAAAAATCTTTACCTTTGCTAATATATACTTTTTTTTAGGGGGTTTACGAAAAGAGGAGTTTAAGCCTTTTCTCAAGTTGAAGGTAGTATGAAAACGTCTTCAACTTTGAGATAAATGGCCGAGATCCAAAATGAAAGAAAACACCAACTCGTCGAATGAGGTGCGGATCCTTGGGGAAGAAATCCCTACCGCAACCTCCAACTAAGTTAGGAGTTTTTTTTTTTGGTTATTCTAGACTTTGGGAGGATTCTCTTCTCTTTTTTTTGCTCTTTTTTTTTTTACTGTATGCCCTTTTTTCCTTCATTAATTCAAACGGGTTTTTATAACCTCAATCATTTCCCCTTTAAACAACATCCCTTACGGCGATTTTCTCTCAAATTTGAAAATATACCAAGAATGAAAGGTGCCTAAAAAAACAAGCGAAAATGGAAACTTTTTTAGAGAATAAATTCCAACCTTCCCGAAATAAACATTTTTTTAATTTTATTTTTAAAAACAACAATAAGGGACAAATAAACCCCTAAAAAAAGTTAATAGTAAAATAATAATAAGAATAGTAGATTAAGGTAAATAAGAATAATGAAAAAGGGACAAAACAGGTGGCTACAATTATGTTTATCAGTAAAAGTGTTTATGTGTTTTACATGTTTGGTGTGTATCACCTTTTCTACTCTGTCTGTAAAAAAAAAGGAATAAAACAGAAAGGGAAGTTCATTAAATGCTGTCGCATTTGTAGCACAAACCAGTCTTCACCCTTCGCTATAGAAGTCTTGAGCTTTTTGCAATAGAGTGATAGAATATTAGGAGGGGGAGATGGAAGCCGAAGTTTCCGGATATGGGAGCAAAGAAACGAGTACAACTTAGAATCTAGTTAGGAGTCTTAAATAAGGAAAGTTTGGTGTAACTTACTGAGGTGAGTAGGAATTGGGCAGCAAGAGAGTAGAAATAACTGAGAAAACTACCTTTGAATGGGTGTAAGACTAGTAAACTGAGGTTGTTTAGCTGAGAGCTCTTGTGTACTTTTCGTCTACTTTGCTTGACGACAAACAAATATTCAAGCTTGGAGGTGTGTTAAGTCTCCAAAAGAAAGTTATTATACTTCTAATATTGAATATTTGGTTGTAGTTAAGATGTTATAAGGTGAGAATAATCTGTTGATATATGTTCACATGCTTTCTATTAGTATATCGTGTTGATCCAAATGTCATACCTATGCATGACTAAATCAGGGGTGAAAAGTAGAACAAGCAGCAGGTTCTAGTGAAAAGAAGGAATTATGTGAAACGACTTGATAGTGTCTAGGGCCCTGGAATACTGCAGCATAGCGGCAAGAAGAATATTCCCAGATTCCATGTTGTACGAACGTTTTTTCTGTGAAGCACATGTGACATCCTAGAGAGACGCGATTTGGGGTGTTCTCACATGCATGAGCTGAGGAGTTCATGATGGACATTTCTCAGTGTGATGCTATTTTTTGGCAAAGAGGGGCACATGACACATAGAGTGTAGAAAAGCGAGAAGCAGAAAATGAGAAATTCCTCTTGAAAGAAGGAACAACCCCCACTGAGCTTGTGCTGTCGTCTGCGCCTTACCACCCTTATTTTCGATTTTTAAATCCTAGTTTCTCTACTACTGTTTCATTGTTGCACTGTTTAACCTTTTGTCTATTTGTATTACATTTTTCTACATTTAAGCATTCGTATCAAACAACATTTTCGATCACATAAATATGAGTTGTAGCTAACTTCTTTATGGGTAGTTGGTGGAGGGTGCATTAAGTTAAAGCTTTGGTGTGGCTAAGTCTGGAAAGTGAGAAATGTTTTATGCTCGTTCTTTTTCTCCTGAACTGTTGTAATCGTGAGCTTCATAGTTGGCCATCGGTAGTTCTAGCTGGCTAGTGTCCTTAATGAAAAGTAAGGCGGTAGTCGAAACTAGTAGAAGAGATATATCAGATGTGATAGAACCTCGCATCGTAGACTCATTAGACATAATGAATAAGCTGTAAGACCAAAAGAGGTAACAACAAAAAGCACTAAATCTGATATTAGACAAAAATAGGATTCACATTTTAGTATATTATGCTTGATAGAGTGAATATGCAAAAGAAGCCTGTCTATGGGATAAAACGTCTCACTCCAAGACAATGCTGCAACATTGAGTCGCTGAGCAAAGCTGAATACAATTAACTACCCATTTTGGCAATAATTGTTTGATTACTGGCTAGTGAACTCATCTGAAATGATTGTTTCCCCCTTTCCCCTCTCTTCATGTTCAACACATCGCGTAGGTCAGCTTATTGATTTTGAAGATTTGAGTTAGTGTGAGTCGTAGATAGTGTAGTCCCTATGGATCGATATCTTGGAGTATTCCAGTATTACTGGTTCGATTGCTTATAGTTATGCATTCTTTGTCTTCGTTTTCCATATCATTCTACATTGCTAAAGCATATTTATCGCATTTCTATGAAGACAACAGCTGCTATCACATAATTGCAACAGTTCAACACAACACCCCTAACTCTTGCCTTGAGTTACTTAGTTCATACTTAAAGAAGAAAATATTAATCTACCTGGATTAATCTAAACATCCTTATCAAAGAGTAAAAGTGTGAATGTCTAAAGATTACAAAACGCAAATTTTAACTTTCAACTAAAAGAAAATGGAATAGAGTGAAAGAAAGTGGAGGGAGAAGTTGAGAGAGGTTTTCTTTCCAAAAACGTCATCTCTGGAGAGATCTCTTTCTTCTCCCCTTTCCTTCTTCAACAAAATTCTCCTTGGGAATCTTCAAGATTTCGTTGTGCAATTTCTAAAAAGATGCAGGTTGTCCGTATATTAATGCTCGCTTCCTTTGCTTTTATGTCTCTTTCTCCAATATGCATTTTGCCAAAAAGAGAGGGCTTAGTTGGCCAAAAGATGCACGTGTAGCTTTGTCCTTGACTTTTCACTAGCGTGATCACATGCCACTGCTAGCTCAGTTAATGAGATGCCATATTAATGTCCTTCACTTCCAACTCACTAATGACGCAGAAAACATTTTTCTAACAATAGTATGTCATGGAAAAATTAGCAATTTTTTACAGATCAATCATGAATTTTCCATAAAATGCATTTAATCAACCAATAGTTCAATCATTCTCAGTTCATTAATATAAAGTAAAATACAAGTGATAAGCCATATAAATTTAGCTCAAGGAAAGCAATGAGATAATGCTTGACTCAAAACTCAACAAAAATATCCTACTCTTAACTCTTATTCTAAGAGTTAACACTTACCTCCAGCTCGAGAGGTAGATTTCAGCATTGAACTAGAACCAGGGACCACACCTATCACCAAAGCCTCTTACAGAATGACCCTGGAAGAATTGAAGGAACTCAAGACTCAGATCCAAGAGCTGTTGAATAAAGGGTTCATATGCCCTAGTGTATCACCATGGGGGGCACTTGTTTTTTTCGTGAAGAAGAAGGATGGTCCAATGAGGTTGTGTATTCACTATCAAGAGTTGAACAAGGTGACGGTGAGAAACAAGTATCCTTTACCCTGAATTGATGATTTGTTTGATGAGTTACATTGGGCTACAGTCTACTCTAAGATTGATTTGAGGTCTGGTTATCACCAATTAAGAATTAAAGATGAAGATATTCCCAAGATGGCGTTCACATCTAGGTATGGACATTATGAGTTCATTGTAATGTCTTTTGACCTAACCAATGCACCAGCAGCTTTTATGGTATTACTGAATCGTGTGTTCAAGGAATCCCTAGATACTTTTGTGGTTGTTTTTATCAATTAAATTTTTGGTGTACTCAAAGACAGAAGCAAAATATGAGAAGCTTCTTAAAAAGGTCTTGATTACCTTGCGAGCTCATAAGCTATATGCTAAGTTCTCAAAGTTCGAATTTTGGCTACGACAAGTGTCTTTCTTAAGGAAAGTTGTGCAAATGATGGAGTGTCGGTTGATTCAGCAAAGATTGAAGCAGTGACAAAATGGCCTCGCTCGACTACTATCAAAGTGACGCGGAGTTTCCTTGGTTGGCTAGGCATTACTGTCGATTTGTGTAGGATTTCTCCAGTATTGCCACCCTTTTGACTCAATTGACTCAGAAGGGAAATAAGTTTGCATTGAGTGAGGATTGTGAAGCTAGTTTCCAGAAACTCACGCATGGTTTAGTTACCACACTAGTATTAACAATGTCGGAGGGAAAAAAGGATTTTGTGGTTTATAGTGATGCATCCAAGATGGGCCTTGCTTGTGTTTTGATGCAGCGAGGCAAGGTGATTGCTTATGCCTCTCAACAGTTGAAGGATTATGAACCTAGCTAGCCGACATATGATCTTGAATTGACTGCAGTAGTTTCTTCTTTGAAGATTTGGAGGCATTACTTAAATGGAGAGAAAATGTAGATCTTTACCAACAATAAAAGTTTGAAGTACTTCTTCAGTCAAAAAGAGCTTAACATGAGGTAGCAGAGATGGTTTGTAGTTCGTGAAGGATTATGATTGCGAGATATAGTAACATCCAGGCAAAGAAATGTAGTTGTTGATGCTGTGAGTAGGAAGGCAGTGCACACGACGTCTTTGATTACATCCCATACTGAAATATGTAAGGATTTGGAACATGCAAGGATAGCAGTTCTTGTGGATGAGGTTACCTCACTACAAGCTCAGATGATCGTGAGGCAAAATATCATAAATTCTTAGTAAGACGATTCTGACGTTTTCCAAAAGTTTTGTCAATTGAAGTCCGGACAGACAGACGAGTTCTTAGTATCTTTGGACTTTGAACTACTCTTTCATGGACTGGTTATGTGTACATAAGGAGGGTCATCTTGGGAGCGAGTTGATGGCTACAACTTATAGCTCCCTATTTTTGATACATCCAGATAGTAGGAAGATGTATGAGAACTTGAAGTAGCGCTACTTGCAGAATAATATGAAAAGAGACGTGGCAGATTTTGTCAGTAAGTGTTTAGTGTGCCAACAGGTGAAAGAGTTGAAATGGGACCTCGTTTCCATGGACTTCATTTATGGTCTAACCGAAATGGCTAAGGGTTTTACAGTGATTTGGGTCATCGTTGATAGGTTGACCAAGTCAACTCACTTTCTTCCAGGAAAGTCTACTTACGCCGTGGAAAGGTGGGCACAATTGTATCTAGAAGAGATCGCTAGATTGCATGGGGTGCCTATTTCTATTGTTTCATATAGAAATCCCTATTTTACATCCACCTTTTGGCAGAGTTTACAGGAAGTGTAGGTCGGTAGTTTGTTGGGTGAAGTGGACGAACGAAAATTGTTGGGACTAGAGTTGGTACAACTCACAAACGAGGCTATAATGAAGACTAGAGCAAGAGTGCAAACAACGTAGAGTAGCCAAAAGAGTTATGCCGATACGAGATGTAAAGACTTGGAATTCATGGTAGGGGATCAGGTTTTCTTATGAGTCGCTCCTACTATAGGAGTTCTTAAGTTTGGAAATAAAAGGAAGCTTAGTCCACGTTTCATTTGGTTGTTTGAGCTATTGGAGCATATCAGCCCTATGGCCTATCGGTTGACTCTACCGCCTACCCTTTGAACCATTGACAATGTATTCCATATCTCCATGTTGAGGAAGTATCTAGTGGATCCATCTCATGTGATTGACTATTAGCCTTTGCATGTCAGTGAGAGTTTGACCTATGAGGAAGAGCCAGTTCAGATTTTGGCCACTAAAGTAAAAGCTCTTCGTAATCGGGAGATGCTTTGGTAAAACTTCTTTAGAGAAATCACCAGATAGAAGAGGCTACTTAGGAGAGAGAAGAAGAGATGAAAATAAAGTATTCAGAACTATTCAAGGAGTAGCAACTTTCGAGGACCATGATGCTAATGCTAATTAAGTATGTTTGGCATCCTCTCCCCTCACCTCTCATCTTCTTTTTGCTATCGAAAGGAAAAAATAAAACCTTCATCAAGATAACGATAAAAATTCTCATGCACCCGTATCAAAGCAAATAGATATACGTATATATGAGTATTCATTATTATTGACAAAATACACCAAATGCACTTGATTTAGTCAAGAAATTCATATTTTTATGGTAAATATTTTGAAGCTTTTCTCCTGAAGCCTTGGTTCTTTGGAATGCAAGCCATGACGTATGCTTTGGACACGTAAAACTCCTGGTTGTTCTGCCAAAAGTTCCAAAAATAAGTAACTTCCATTAGAAATATGTCGTTTGGTAATTGTGCAAATTTAATCACATTCCAAGATTAATATATAAAAAATATATAAGCACCAACATTTAATTGAGAAACTCATCTACCCTCTTAAGATATATAAGTTATTGAGTTATAAAAAGTAAATGCAAATATGTTAAACTAATTACTACAATTAATTTAAGTTTATAATATATTTTATCTTTTATATATATTTTTATGACAAAATGTACACAATAGCCCTTATTGTGTTGCATTGTATTGAATTTAGTCCATTGGTAAAATTCATGAAGAAAAATCTAATTTATCATTATATTATTATTTTATTAACATGTTTGAACGAATAGACATACAATTCATATGCTACTTACATGTTTGATCGAACTCAATCATCTTGAAATCTAACTCAACCTTGAACAAAAGCTTTACTTTTTTTTTTCAACATGCATGTCTTTGAGAGATAAGTTTATATGTTAATAAGGTTCAATAATTTTTTTTAGAACGACCTAATTGCGAACTTCTTACAAAATTAGGGATCATGTAATATTTTATGCATATTTTTAAGACTACCCTTTGCATGCATACATGTCAACTCCCCAAATATATACTTGAACTCACAAAGTTAAAGCACCTGAAATGCATCCAGTTATTCTAGAAGTCTAGTAAAGAGATGAAACAAAATAAATCATGAATATGAAGGTTTGGAGAAAGTTAAGTTTAAGGTTTGTAGAAAAAAATGTAAAAAAGAAAAAACAAACAAACAATCAAAGTAAGCAAATATTGAAGTACTTCCATCTCATTAAGAATGTCAAATTGAGAGGAGATATCATTAATTTCAAGCAAGGGAGGGATGAGTCATTCAATGAAGCATGGAGAGATTCAAAGGAATGCTAAGGAAATGTCCCCATAATGGTTTACAACATTGCTTGCAAATGGAGGCATTCTACCATGGACTGACTAAAGCCTCTAAGTTAGGGGGTGGATGCTTCTGCTAATTGAGCATCATTGACTAAATCTTATAATGAGGCAATGGAGATCTTGGACACAATATCAACTAACCATAACCATTGGTCAGATCAAAGAGGAGATGTTGAAACTGTAGATACAACTAAAGGGAAATTAGAATTAGATGCCCTCTCTGCCTTGACAGCTCAGATTTCCTCCATGTCCAATATACTAAAAAATATTACCATAGAAAATGCAGCACAAAATACAACAAGAATGAACCAACAACCAAGGTGGACAACAGAAACCCAATTTCAGACCTAGATTGGCTCTAGAAAATCAAGCCAATCCAAGTAACCCTCCTAGTTTTAAACCCTCTCCTCAACAAAATCAATATAGATAGTGACTGCAAAATGAGGTGGTCTCTAGGACTTCTCTTGAGAGTCTGATGAACGAGTATATGGCATGGAATGATGCAGCCATTCAAAGTCAACAAGCATCGATTAAGAACCTAGAATTGCAAATGGGCCAATTAGCTATTGAATTACATAATGGACCACTTGGGAAGTTATCATCTAATAAAGAAAACCCAAAGAGAGAGGGCAAAGAGTAAGTACAAGCCATAGAGCTAAGAAGTGGTAGAATATTGGGTGAGAAGTAGGTTGTAGTGCAGAATGAGCAAAACGGGAGTAACATAGGGAAAGATGCTACGGCTGAGTAGGAGGGTGTGAGAGCGAATTTGTTAGTGAAAATGTAGAAACCCCAGTGGATAGAACAAGAGTCAAGACCAAGGACGTAATAGTAGAAGATCTTACTGAAGGCAAAAATAAGGAAGAAGTGGTTAACATCAAGGTGAGGGATACTCCTACTTTTAAACCACCACCCCTCTATTCCCTCAGAGCTAAAGAAGCAAGACGAAAAGCACCAATTTTGAAAATTCTTGGATGTTCTAAAACAGTTACACATAAATATCCCCCTAGTGGAACCTTTAGAGCAAATGCCTTCCTATGTGAAATTTTCGAAAGACATCCTAACAAGGAAAATGAGGCTAAGGGAATATGAAATGGTCTCCCTAACAGAAGAACGTAGTGCCATATTGAAGAATGAGATCCTTCCCAAGGTAAAAGATCCAATAACCAATATAAATCCTGTATCTATAGATGGAAAGGAGCTAGAGAAGGCTCTTTGTGACCTTATAACTAGCATAAAGCTAATGCCCTTGTCCAAATACAAGCAATTAGAAATAGGAGCAACAAGACCATTTATAGTGTCCTTACAACTGGCTGACAGATCCATCATTAACCCATAAGGAAAAATAGAAGACATTCTAGTTCAGGTGGACAAATTTATTTTTCCTGTTGACTTTATCACTTTCGATTATGAGGCAGAAAAGGAAGTGTCTATCATCAGTGGGTGTCCATTCCTTCCAATAGGTAGAGCTCTAATAGATGTGCAAAAAAGAGAGCTCACCATGGGAGTCCATGATGAATAGGAACCTTTTGTGTAGTTGATGCAATGAGGTGTCCTTCAGAACTATAGGAATGCTCTCATATCTAAATCATTGATGATTTAGTACTAACCATATTAAAAAAAAAAACGTCAGTCTTCAACATGGCAAAGAATTTGGGGAGAGGAAGCTGGTTCAATTAGACATAGGGGCAATGATTTTGTAGCAGATGACAGAATTTGTGAGGAACAAGCAATAGACTATTTGAATCACTTGAGCTACGAGATAGACAATCTAAACCTATTAACACCGGCACCGGGCATTCAATCGGTCTCTAGCGGGTGCCAAAAAACTTGATCGCCTCCCGGCGCGATGCACCGCAGTGTACGGGTTAGTTTTAGTATAGTGAATATGAGTGTTCAGTGTCGTCCTCGGGATTGGATTTCTAGCTTGATTGATTACCACAGATAATTACACCTCATTTTATCTAGGGAATCTGTTATTTGAAAGGAAATCTAA
>JAOANK020806692.1:0-10653 GCA_026257165.2 Telfairia occidentalis | reverse complement strand
ATTAGATTATTTATTTAAAATCTTATGTGTTTGTTAATCAAAATTTATAGTTAAATAAATTCTAAAATATTTAAAAATAATAATATACTTAAAATTTTAATTTTTATAATTGAAGAATAATTTTTTAAAAAAATAATGCAATATAGTTGTAATTGTGAAAATTGTAGCAAATAATTTAGTCAACAAATAACACAAACTTCAGAACTCCATGTTCAATAACTCTACACTTCAAATACAGACTACACAAACTAAACTAAACAACTCTGCACCATAAACACAGACAAATCAACTCAGACTAAATAACTCTGCACTCCAAACACAGACAAAACTACTCTCCAGACTAAACAACTTCCCAGATTTACTCCCTAGACAAAACAACTTCAGACTTAATAAGTCTATTCTCTGCGCCAAACGCCTCCTTTGAGGTTATTTATTTACTTTTGAATTTAGTGGGAATTCCAATTTCTAACTTTTTAATTGAAAATATATGTTTTACACAGTTGTGTTGAGTAAAATGATGTAACTTTATTCATTGACTGCCACGTGGGCTACAATATCAACCATTAGATCATAATTTTAAATCCATTCACATTTGACAGCAAAGATCAGGCAAATATGTACTAGGACGTTGCGATCATTCCATATAGCACAAGCTGTTATTGCAGCTTATAAATGTAGCTCGTTCGTAGGAATGGAGCTTGATAAAACTCATACCTTGGGTGATAATTGGGTCGACGAAATCAGAAGCAATCGATGGAAGAAGTGCTTGCCAAACCATTCATGACCTTTTGCAATAAAAAAAATAGTGTGGGTAATAGTTTCCAATTTCTTATTGCATACATAACATCAATGTAAAACCGAAAATCCCCTTTGTTTAGATTGAACATCGTTACAAATCGAACATAACTCAATTAGTTAAAGCATATCTTCTCGATTAAAAGGTCGAAAGTAGGTTCGAATCTCTAATTCACATGTTGTTGAACTAAAAAAAAAAAAAGAGAGAGAGAGAGAGATTTGAGCATCGTTGGATAGATATTGTGAAATGATTTGCAAAAAAGAAAATACTTGCTCTTAGATGGAATTGAGAGATTCCAAAAAATTTGATTCCAATGCTTAGGTTTAGTACCACTGTTAGATGCTTGATTGTTGCATTTGAGATTCATACCAAGTTTATAACTCACTTTTAACATTGTAATACTCTTTTCTTGTCATAGTGCCAAATCTAAGTATCCAGAATATTGGCATGATAAATTAATTTTTGATACCATATATTGTGATCATTTTTACAAATATTTTACGAAATAAATTTACCCAGTAAAATTTCCCCCATAGTATTTATGTCAATATGAGTAGTCATTTTAGATTAGGTCCAATAATAGATGGAGAACTAAAAGTGTGTTTGAGAATGATTTTGAAATGTTCAAAATCACTTTTGTTATGCCCAAATTTAGGTAATTGACATTAATTTTATTATGACAAAAGTAATTTTAGTTCTTTTAAAATCACTCCCAAACACATTCTAATTTAAATTTAAATAAGAATTTTCAAATCAATTCAACTTTTTGCCACACCAACAATCAACGTGTGTGTGTCTATATATATATATATATAAACAAACTACTTACTAAGAGTACACACTTACCTATTGATTAGTAGATATCTTCTATTAATCATCACTTAAAATTTGACAGTTAAGAGAGAATAAAGTAGAGAGAAGATTTTTTTTCTATTTAAAAAAAATACATAACTGTAAGATTTTAAACAGCGGTCAGCAAATAAGTATTACAGCTTAGACTGTGTTGAGGAGTGATTTTGACATTCCCAAAATCATTTTTGTCACAACAAAATTCAGAAAATTGATTTAAATTTTGGGCATGAAAAAAAGTAATTTGAGACATACCAAAATCGCTCTCAAACACACTCTTAGAACATTGAAAAACGTTAGAGAGAGAGAGAGAGCTACAAATTGAGAAGCGACCAAAAGGTCAATGAACAATGGAATGGTGGTGCTGGTCAGGTCCTCCAGGGCTTGATCTTGCAACCTGGTGATATTGAATTTCTTTAGCAGCTTCGTTCAAGGCCTCCACCAATTGGCTCACATTTCTTCTCTCTATTAAATCTTCAGCCAAACGCCGCGCTCCAACCACCCTACCAAATACAAGGCAACCCAACACAACCAAAACAAACAACTTGAAGCTTGACATTCTGGAATAATATTAATTAATATTATAATGCCTCTGATTTCTCTCTTTCACTTCACTGCAAAATTCTGGTCTCCACACTCCACTTATTTATATGCCCTCAATCTCTTGGCCCTGCTTGTTGGTTATTTTTTTTATTTTTTATTTTTCCCTTTTTTCCTTTTTTTTTTCTTTAATGCATCAAACAATTTGCCTGTATCTTTTTCGTTGGATTCTTGCTGGACCCTTTTTTCTAGGCTAATTATAGGGCCGGTGTTTGATAAGAATCTATAATATAATCTATTGTAAAGCTACCATCTTTAATATTAGTGAAAAGTGTGATCGAAATCAACATATATACATAACAAGTTATCCATCAGGATGTGTCTATTACATTTAATTTAGTTTAAGAAATAGAAAATTAAAATTAAGGTAGCTCTAGATGAACTAAAATATAGTAATTTTAATGGAAGATTATATAGCTCAGAACCAATACATTGTCTACCAATGTGTAAAACTTACTTGAGGAGGAAGAATAATATGTGTATGTGTATATGTGTGCGTATGTAATTTGGCCTGTTGAATTTTGTTTTAATTAAAAATTTGATATCGAAATTAGAAGGATCAATTGAAAGATAATTTAAACGAACTTTCACATATTTATTTAAAATATAGTTTGGTTTTTTGACAGAATTAGTGCGGCTGATGCATATGGTAAAAGACAAAGGATTCTTACGGGGACGAGCATCGTTGTTCAAGCTAAGAGTCAACACAAGATTTTATATGTGAATTATTATTAATAATTGGAGGGAAAATAATACACGATCTTTTATTGCTCTAATACCAGTGGATTATTATTAAACTTAAAATTTTAAAACGGATAAGTAAGAGCAATTTTTAATTTTTAAATATATTTTTAACAGTTCATTATACCAATCGAAAATTGAAATCTGCCATTTTAGGATAAGTTTTGTGCTTTCATCACCGCCCTTTCTTCGCACCAAAAAGTTAAAACTTTTATATAATTAAACAGACAGTTAATTAATAAAGCTAGGTGGGATTTTGGTAGTGTAATCATATATATTAATTTAATGGATTTTTTTTTTCCTTTTTTTTTCAGTTGGATAAGGTTAGTGTTGCCATCGGCCGACCTCTGAATTAAATCTGGTACTTTGGTTATAAAATGGATAAGCTCAGTGACAATGTTATTGAGTTTTATGTAATGTCGAAAAGTTGTAGTTTTTTAGATACTGCGGCTGTCGTCGCATACAATATTCTTAAATTGTGTTGCTTTCAATCTTAAAGAAAAATGGATGGAGTTCGATAATGTTGTTTTTGGGGAATGGATATTGAGAATTTAACATTGTTTTCTTCTATCCACTTTCATAACCAAAAAAGCCAATTTATTTATTTAAAAGTTCAAGAATGATAATCTTAATATTTAACACAACTAAAGGACGACAATACCATATCTCCACAATTGTATGATATTGTTCATTTTGGACATAAATGTTCATGGTTTTGCTTCTGGTTTCACCCAAAAGACCTCATACTAATGACGATAGTTGTCGTCACTTATATACTAACTCTTCTAGCCAATGTGGGACAATGTTTGCACTTCTAACAATAACCTATCAATTTAAGTTTTTTGGTTTATTAGTGATGTAACATAATATCATAGTAAGATGTTATATATTCAAAGTCTTGTAAAGTCATTTCTTCTTCATTTAATATTGATAACCACTTATTGAATCTAGTTTGTACAAATTTCCAACCTATATGAGAGAGAGTGTTAAAGTATTAATATAAGATATCCTTATTAGCTTCAATTCTGACAAAATTCGATCACTTTAGGAGGAGTCTATGACAAAATAATAGATAATGAATGGGGCTTTCTTAAATTAGTATAAAAGTAAAGTAATAAAAAAAGTATTTGCATTTTTAGCTTGATTAAATCAATATAGGAAAATAAATATTGAGTTGTAATTTTAAAATCAATTATAACTAAACCATTAAAAAAAACATTAACCAACTATTGTTAGTACTGTCTTAATTATCAAATTAAAGTTATGTTATAATAGATAGACAAATCTACCTCAAGAAGTTGTACATTTGTTAACAACCCTAAACTATCATGATTTATATAATAATCATAGAAAATAAAAATGTTTGATATATAAAAAATAAAAACAACAATAATAATAAAACTAGATTCCATCCGGCAATAAACTCAATATAAAGTACTATGGTTTGATCTCCCAATTGTTGAACCAAAAAAAAAAAAAAAAAAATCAATCCAAAGTGTTGGACCCTTCAATGAAGCATTGGACTTTGCCAACTCTCATTCAAGTAGGCCTTGCCAACTTGAATGCTTGTCCAAACTTGATGAGCCCAGATTGACCCAACCAATATTTTCTTATGACATTTACTTACTTTTATTTATTTATTATTTTTTTTTTTAGAGATGACATTTACTTACATGTTTTTTTTTCTTTTGAATTTTTTTTTTTGAAATCCCCAAAGATTTGAAAATAAATAAATAAATAACATAAAATTTTAAAAATAATATTTCGTGTTTGGCTTCTTTTGCATATATACTACATGTCATTGTTGGGTTTTTGGCAAAATATTAAAAGAGTGAAAATCCCACATCGGAAAGAATGAATGAGGTGATGGGTTTCAAGCACTATATAAGGGGTTCATGGCTTTAGTTTTATTCATCTCAGTTAGAAACATTTTAAGGTTGGTGTACTAGCTCTAGTTAAATTCCTTTCTTGTATTCTTTTGTTTGAGAGTTGAGAGCAGGGTGTGAGTAGTAGAAAGTTTTGAGATAGTGTTTTTGTAATTTATATTTCTACTTATTCATGCGGTAAAAGTGGGAGGTTTTTCCCAACAAGTGGTATCAGAGCGTCTAAGTTTGTAGTTTCTTGAATTTTTTAGTATGTTCTATAGTTGCAGCATTGTCTGGACTTCCACATCAGAAAAGAGTTCTTGAAACAGGCTACAATAGTGTGAGTTGTTCACTATTTGCAAAGTTGCTAGAAGTTGAAGCAGATATGTCAACCTTTATGAGTGCAGTGAAGTTTGATGGGGAGAAATTTGATGGAGGGATCAACTTTGGCTTGTGGCAAGTGCAAGTCAAGAATGTGTTGATATAAATTGGGTTACACAAAGCTTTGAAGGGAAGACCAAGTGGTGGTACGTGCTTCTGAAAAGTTAAGCGGTGATGGTGGTCTAGTGGAGTCCAGTGGTGGTTCCAGTAGAGGGTTTAAGAAGTCCAGCATGAGTGATGAAGATTGGGAGAAAATGCATTTGAGGCTGCAAGTGTAATATAACTAAGTTTGGCCTAGAATGTTCTTGCAAATGTGCATGGAATTTCAACAGCCAAGGAGCTTTGGGAGAAGCTATAAGCTTTGTATCAGGCAAAGAGCATCTCAAATCGGTTGTACCTAAAAGAGCAGTTTCACACGCTGCGAATGGAGGAAGGTACGAAAATCTCAGATCACCTGAGTGTTCTCAATGACATCATTTCTGAGTTGGAGGCGCTCGAAGTGAAGATAGATGAGGAGGATAAGGCACTCAAGCTCATCTTGTCACTTCCATCTTCTTATGAATACATGAAGCCGATCTTGATGTACGGGAAGGAGACTTTAGATTTTGCTGAGGTTACTAGTAAATTTCTATCAAAGGAAAGAAGACTGAAGAGTGAAGGGCGTACTTCACAAGAGGATTCAGCACTAGTAGTGAGCAATTGGAAGAAGAATAAAGACTCTGCGCAAAAGAAAGGTTGCTGGAATGTGGACAATTTGGGCACACAAAAAGGGATTGTTCTAACAGAGCAGGTTCGTCAAAGGGCTTTGGGTCAGATACTGACGGTGTCTCTCATCAGAGGAGACAGTGACTTCCTCTGAAGAAAGGCTGAAATCATCCTTATGGTATGTCTGCTTTACCATGATAGAGGATGTGATGTTAGCGGTTCCACAAGATTGCACACGAGCATTGGCTTGGCGGTTATGTAATGTGTGTTTGGTGGAAGTTATGTCGATGGCTGAAGAACTTCCAGATGAGCCAAGTAGGTAGAAATTGCACCATAAATTTTAGCAGGGATTATCGGCATGTGACGAAGAAGAAAAATCTTGGAAAGACTTTCCAAGTGGGTCTTCTTTTTTTATGGTGGACTAGGTTATAATTCTCTAAGTTGAGAATTATGATTGTCGATAAGATAACAAAAGCTGTGAGTTCTTCAAATATCTTGCCAAGGTGGAATTTGTTGGGTTTTTGGCAAAATATTAGAAGAATGAAAATCCCACATCGGAAAGAATGAATGAGGTGATGGGTTTGAGAGAGTGTTTTTGTAATTGGGGTTGAGAAGAGAAATTCTATGTGATTACATAAATTATTGTGTTCAGTGTTTCTTTTAAAATTTCAGTTATTTTTCTGCTTATTCCTACAGTAGAAGTGGGAGGTTTTTCCCAACAGCATAGCACCCTAAATCCTCCCTTGTAGATCTGCAAGACGTCTCTGCTCGATTGGGCTCTCTTTCTCTCTGGATTGGTTCATTATAATGGTTGGCGATCTACGTGATAACCTCAAAATTCAGCACTCCGCTCCATTTCAGTTTTAAGCTAACCGTCTTTCTTTCTCTATTTTCTTCTTTCGTTTTTAGGTACGTAATTTCGGTCCATAATCTTTAACTGGTCTATGACAATTAAATACACTCAACTTTTCACTAACCTAAATATAGCTAATGAGTTAAGATATATGTTCTTGACAAAAAATCAAATGTTCGACTCTTCATCTTTACGTGTCGTTGAATTCAATAATAATAACAATAATAATAATACAAACTTTTCTTTCTCTCTTTCTTCTATTTTTAGGCATACAAAACTGACGAGAAATTCTTTTATTTTTATATGGTTTCTTTTGGCACCCACCGGCTGCGGCTGCTTCCACTTTCTTAAATTTTTGACAAGTTGACTTTAATTTATTGCATGTGATGTGAATTTCTTCATTAATTTAAACACTCTGAAACGCTTTACCGTACTTTTCAGATATGGTAAAGCAACAGTATCATCATTTTATAAACTCGTATTGTAGAGTCAGTGGGCCGGTGATCGATCTGTTTTTTCTTTGGCAACCAAGAAATTTTAGAGATGATTTATGGGGAAGCCAATCATCAAATATAATACCTTTTTTTTTTATTATCTACTAAGTTATAGTATGCATGGAGCGAGTTACATGAAATGAAATCGACGAGTTTCAATTTTATATGCACAAGCATATATCTAATTCATCTAAATTATTGCGAAACTGAGTATAGCTCAACTGGTTAAAGACATATATTCTACTAAAAAGTCATTGATTCAAATTTTCCTACTCCACATGTTGAACTCAAAAAAATTCATCCAAATCAGGGGCGGATTTGGAGTTATTTCATTATATATATATATAAATCTAAATTAATAATCAATTCAATTGGTAGCTTAGTAGTAGAAATGTCTTGAAAAAGTCTTTGTGCCCCCTAAGCATAGATTCAAGTCCCACTGTGTGCCTATTTCTAAATAATTTTATTTATTTTATGTTTGGTGCCTCTGACTAAAAATTCTGCATCCGCCCTAATCCAAATCGTTTTACAATGTTGGATTGCTCACCTCCCATTTATTAAACTTAAAAAAAATTAATAATAAATTTAATTTGATATATTATTATATATATTGTCATGTCGTGTAATGGCAGGAAAGAATTTAAATGAAAACTTTAAACAAATTAAAAAAAATGGTTATATACTAAATTTGGCCGGTAAACTTCTAGAATCATGTCTATTTGATTTATGTATTTATAAAGCTTCTAATAAGTTTCTAAAGTAAATTTTGTATTTAATAGATTTATGTCATTAACTCCATTAGTGAAGCTTACACGGTATGTAAACTATATTATTTAAAGAATAAGTGATTTTGAGAAGATTTAGGCATTTGGTGAATTAAGTGTTAGACTGAGTAGACAATAAAAACTTATTAGACACAAAATTGTAACAGGTACATTAAAAACCAGCCTTTTAAAGATTTAGAGACTAAATCCTAAAATTTAAGACATATTAGGAACTTTTTATTGTACAAGATTAAATAGGTATAACTACTACAACTTTATAACCAAACTCATAATTTAACAAAAAAATGAATTTAAAAAAATGAAACAAACATTAAAGATGAAATGGTGTATTTAACCAAACTTGTCGATGCCCTACCCATACTTAAAGCTAAATATATTTTTTTGTCCGTAATGTTGGAATTTGTATTTTTATCTATTTTCTATATTGTTTAAAAAGTTTTAATTTAATCTTTTATATTTTAAAGTTTCAATTTTGGTCATTCAAGAAATAAAAATTTATTACTTTTAATTTTTCTCCAAAATTTTCATCTTTTATTTCCTAATTTCTCCTCTAAATTATTGTCTAACTCTCACTAAAATCTCATGTCATATAAATGTATCATTAATTTGTTTTATCTTCCAGCGATAGGAAGGAAATAACTAAAACATGTTAAAAATATAAGAAAATAAATTGAAACTCTTTAAACCATAGATACCAAACTGGAAAAAAAAATCCAAATATTAGAAGCATAGAAATATATTTAATATAATGCCTTAAACTTTTAGGTTATTTTCTTTTCATTCGTGTCGTTATATATATATATAATGTATTCGAAAAATTCAAAAGGGAGGTGGAGTGCAAGAGTAGTTTAATACATAATTTATAATTTAATCTACAAAAGTGTTGAACTACCCCATTTTCTTTTAGGGTTTGACTTAAATAATTAACTAGTCTTGGCTGCATATATTAAATGATACAAGATTATCTTATAATATTCCTAATATAATGCTCTCAAAGTTCTACTTTTTAGTGGTTGATTAATCCTAAGAAATGATCCACATCCACATGACTCAGTGGGAATCGGTTTCGAGAATCTCGCTTGTCCATTTCACCTCATTGGTTCGGCATCTCTAAAATGAGATGATTAACAAATAATACTTGTCACAATTTTAATAAACCTAACTTTGTAAAATCTAAGGTAGGGAAGCTTAAATTAATTTTTGTGTAATCATTTAAATTATTCAATTAAATCGGCTATAGTACAAATATCTGTAACAACTAGGGTTTGGTTTTATGAACTTATAATTTTGTAAAAAAATAAAAATAAAAAAAATAAAAAACTCAAATGATCACTAAATATAGATTAGAGACTTCTTAACGTCCCATGAATAACTTTCTAAATAACACTTTTGCATTTTATTTTTATGGTAACATATTGCACAATGGGCTGATGAGGCGAAGTATATGTATGGAAACTTTATTTCCAAATAACATTTTTTCTTAATATGTAAGAAGAGAACAAAATGGAAAAGGAAGGCTCTAAAGTAAAAAATGAGTGAATTTTGTTGGGATTCTGTGCGTCATTTAGATATAAAATTAAAGTAGATAATTGGGGTGATTCGTGTAATAAAAGCCAACCCACTTCAAAATTGGACAAATATTTAAAAATACGCCATTAAATTCTTTCTAGTGCTCTTTATCTTATCATCTCCACTTCAGAAACTTCTTTTTTCCAAAAACACATTGCTCCCTTTCAAAATTTTCTTTGGTAATAATCGCATCCTTTTTTTTTTCCCTTTTTTCTTTTTTCATTAGCTTCTCGATCTTTCTGCAGTGATTGGCAATAGAGGTTGTATATCTTTATGTTTCTTTTTACCCACTTTTCCAATAAATAAATAAAAAAAAATAGTTACGAATTTAAATTGTTTGGACGGAAAGTATGAGATTAGAGGTACGGCAATCATGGTATAACTAAGGGTCAATATTGTATAAATAAAAATTTAACAAATAATTACAAATATAACAAAAACAGATTAAAAACTAACGAATAATGGATTTTATGATTTATCTCAATCAATAAATCAAGAAATGAAAAAGTAGTAAATGAATTTAATGCTACTTGTTTTGATATCATTTTTTTAGTACATTGTTTTGATGTCATGTTAAAAGTAGTAATAGGCGTAAAAGTTTGAGCCAACTTACTTATAGTTCAATTGGTTAAGTGATATATACATTCTTAATCAAAAGATTGAAGATTTGAACTCTTACTCTCACATGTGTCGTTGAACTAAAAAAAACATGAAAATTTTGACATGCTATAAAACACGTGTGCAACTATTAAAAAGTATAGTTCAATTAATTAAGAGATATTTCTCCGACCAGAAGGTCGTAGATTCAAATCTCCACCCCGTAATATCGTTGAACTAAAAAAAAATGGATAGAAAATATATTACACTTCTTAACAAGAGAAAATAGCGCACCAATTTATTTAGTCAAGAGAAGGAGAAACTGAGTGGTAACTGAGAAAAGTTTCGGGGTTATGCAACAGAAAAATACACTGAAATTGAAAACGAAATTGAAAAACCGAAAGAAAAACACGTTCAG
>JAOANK020806581.1:0-10653 GCA_026257165.2 Telfairia occidentalis | reverse complement strand
CGAATGTGAATTAATATATATATCATGGGACATAAAAAATAAACAAAAAATATTTTCTTTGAATTAATAAAATAACATGATTTCTTTTTTTAAAATGAATTTGGTTACCGCTTTAAACGGGTGTTGTAGGGTGCTAATACCTTCCCTACACTCGAACGACTTCCGAGCCCAACTTGGTTTTTTTTCGTAGATCACTTTTATTTATTTCAATATTTTGAGTGACCAATCACACTCTCAAATTTGATTTGTGGCGATTCCAAACTTTCTCTCGAAAAGAAACCTTAGGGGAAGTACGTCGGCCGCTCCGCGTCGCAAGAACGTTGCGACAACAATTATATAACATATACCATGAAAATAGTATATTAACAATACATTTTATATTAGGTATATCAATGATATACCATTGATATATTACTAATATATTTGATACTAAATATGTCCTTAACATACTTCTTATTACATACATCAGCGATATACTAATTCCAAGTATGTCAGTGGTATATCACCTGATATACTTGATACAAAATCACATGCGTTGAGAGAAACCGCTCTTTTAAGGTTATTTCAAACTTTTTCGCTCTGTGGGTGGACTCGACCTTGATTTTTTGCTATATTTTTTACTATATATTTTGCAAATATAACAAAACATAAAAGTGGCGGCTAGGTCTGTAATATTCTCTATTTTTTTTGTCATATTTGCAAATGCCCTTTTATATTGAGATTTAATTGCCATATTTGCAAATGCCCTTTTATATTGAGATTTAATGAAATAGCTTAACAACTTAATTATCATCTAAATACCTTATCTGGAGGTGTTTGTTGGCATTCATGCTTGGCATATTCTTTAAAATGTTACATGTCTAAACATAATTTTCTATAAAATACACAAGACTCCCATGTTATTAATTTCTTTTATTTTTTTATTTTGTACAAAATAGTTATGATTATATTAAATTGTTAACGTAAAAATGAAATAATTTTTTGATAATAATTTAAAACTAAAAATGGAATGTTATTGAATCATGTTGTAGACCTTAATCTTTAATGGTAACCAACATTATATTCAAAAGAGATAATGATCTTTTTATTTTTTAGATAAGAGCAAATAATAATGTAATTAACAACCCATGAGGCATCTTCTTAATCTTTTTTTTTTCTCTTTCAATATACTTTATAAAGTTATATTATGGAGCTTAACATTAAGAGTTTTTTTTTTTAAATATACAAATTTCAAAACGAAGATGTTATTCACGAGTTGGGACGAATTGGATAAGGAATTCAGCACTTTTCTCTTTGCCTGTATATATCTTTTGAATTCAGCACTTCTCTCTTTGCCTGTATATATCTTTTCTCACTAAACCCTTTTTTGTATATGTTTATCGATTCCTTTTTTTTATATACCATTTATTTCACTATTCTCTATTTACTCACATTATCTCTCACTTATTTCATTTTTTTTTCGTAATTTTTATTATTTTTCCGTTTAAGAAATTTTTGTTAAATAAAGATAATTTATTCTTTTTTTTTAATTAAATGAAAAGAAAAGTGCATTTAAAATATTTGAAAGTGACTTATTATCCAGAGTTAATGAACATATAACACAGGCTTAATCATCCAAATAAATATCTTTTATGGTGGTGTTTGTTTACATTTATATTAATCTTTTTCTTATAAATTTTGTACAACATACTGTTCAATAAAATATAAGATTTCATGTCAAGAAGTACTTGCCTTTGGAGTTTAGCCCTAATTTTAAGTTGTTGAATCCAACCTTTAGTCCCAAAATTTAATTAAACTCTTATTGTGTGTTGTCATTAGTTTGTAACTTGTCGAATTGCCTACAATTTTTTTTTTTTTTTGGAAATAAAATCGGGTAGTGAAAGATTGATCAACTCGAACACCGTGAGACCCAGAGTGGGTAGTCTTCTATACGTCACACACAATGGCAAATCCATAATTATATGTTAGATGGGACACAATATAATTTTAGATACATTATTATGAGACATTTCGATTAAATAAATATTGATCATTTTATTATGGAAAAAATATAATATGGATTAATAAATTATAGAAGACCATCACAGATGATCTTAATTTGTTTAGTATAAATGCTAAAATATTTTGATTAAATATTTTTATATATGTATACCAGAAATAAAACAAAAGTTGAAATATTTAGTGAAATTCATGTTTGGTTCCTAAGCTACATATGCTAAATTAAATAGAGACTAGAAAGTCCTTTACCAATTGGATTCAAAGCTATCTTTTAAGGCATGAGAATTTATTTAGCCTCTCTTTCGATGAGGTCTACATAGGAAGATGCATTAACTATTGAACTCAATTCTAAGAATCAATTCTTTGATATCTATTCCTAAGATTCATCGATCGGCAACTCTATAAATGTCTAACTACCGCTCTAGATTGAGCAAACCTTACATGACAAAGGATTTTTTACGGCCTGTTTGGTAACGTTCTTATTTCTTATTTCTGGTTCTTGTTTCTCATTTTTTAAGAAACATACATGTTTGGCAACCCATCTTGATTCTTGTTTCTTAAATTCTATTGTTGTTTTCTTGCTTGTACCCCTTCTTTCTCTCTCTCCCGTCTCTTCTCTTTCTCTCCCTTCTTTCTCTCCCTCCCCCATCTCTTCTCTTACTCTCTCTCTCTTTTCTCTCTTTCATTTTAAGTTTTTTTTTTCTTTTCATACTTCATTATCATTTTTTGAGTTTTTTTTTCTCTCTCATTTCTCTCTTCCATTATAATTATTTTTTCTTTTCATGTTTTTTATTCATTTTTTCCTTTTTTGTTTTTTTCTCTCTCTCTTTTCCTTTTCCTTTTCGTTTGTGTCTATTTTCTTTTCATTTACAAGTCTTTAATTATTATAATTTATTTAAATCACTATTATTTTTCCTTAATTTTAGTACAATTGTAATTTATTTTTATTAAATTAATAAATTAATAAATTAATAATATTTTTCATGTTACATTCTTGTCAATGGAAAAAAAATCTTTCATCTTTCTTTTTTTTAAAATTTTATTTGCATGTATGATCGACTAATGAGAAACATGCATTTTCAAAGAAAAAAATGAAAAAAGAGTTTATTATTAAACTAAAGAAATGTGGATATGTTTGATTGTCTATCCTTAAATAAATGTCTCATTACCAAGTCAAAACACAAAAATATATCAATGGTATGTTGTACAATAAATTAATGATTGTGGAAAATTTAAAAATTAATTTAATTGAAATAACTTATATAAGCTTACATCATTTAAGGTGAATTGACTCGAGTGAGGGATGACATTACACATCAATTTGAACAACATTTGAACGATAAAATTTATTATTATTATTTTTTATTTTGTTTTGAAATTGAAATTGTATTAAATATTATATACTCTTTATAGTGGTTTATATTTATTTTAATGCATGTTATATATTTTATTATAATCTATGTACTAAATTTTGTTTCAACTAAAAAATAAGGAAAATGAAATAGTTATCAAACACATTCCCTTTCTGATCTTTTTTTAAAGAAACAAGAAACAGAAATAGTTATCAAACATGTTTCTGTTTCTGTTTCTAGTTCTAGAAAAAAAAATAATAATAAAAAACAAGAAACAAGAAATAGAAAACAAGAAATAGGAAACGAGAAAATTACTAAACAAGTCTTTAGATTCAAACTATCCATCAAAAGTCAGGATGAGTTCTCAAGATTGAGATTGGAAACCGATTGAGAATATCAATGACAACTCATATGCGGTAGGGATAGGAAACTTTGCAATGTTGAAGTATATGGACACAATCTAGTAGAGGCCAATTGGAGTTTCGATCGTCTGATGAGAGGTGAGCGTGTAGTGGTAGAAGTAGTAAAATATCGCCTTAATGGTGAAAATAACAATCGTAGTTCCATGCCCACCAAGAAAATTTGAGATATGGAAAGCTATGGCGACGGATAACAAATGTGATCAAAATCCTGGACAGTCATCTCTACTTTAGATGATGCACATAAAGAATACTGAACTATTCAGAGAAAAATATGAACAACTCATTCAACTTGATTTATTTCCCAGAATTCTGTACAAATATATAATACATCACATAAGGGAATAAATAACGCAAGGAGCATAAATCAATTAATTTGATTCTGTTCTTAAGGAAAGGAAAATCTGTAAAAGAAAAGAGGAGAATTACAAGGCAAATAATTCTGAGATTGAGGGAGACCCGCAGAAATTTTAAAAAAAGGAAATTTCCTTCAGTGAATGAGATCCAAGACTGCCAACGGTAGGAAAATAATTCTGTAGCTGTGGAGGAATCAATCTTACTGAGATTGAGGGCCACCGAGGTACAACGATGGAGAAGAGCTTGAATAGCGCAACTGTTCTGGAGATTGAGGCAGCAGACGGAAAGGTGATCGATTATCGCAGAGGGATGCGAATGCGAAAGACAGCCACTTGAAGTTCTTGATGGGTTGGGCTTTTGGTCAGTAGCTTAATTATTCGTTGGATTGGGATTTGATAGTGGACTTGTCATATTGAGTACTTTCTTCAGCACGATGTTGTATGATCCTTATCTACCAATAATAATAAATAATGCAACAATAAAATAAAGACTATTTATGTCTAATCTTATGTTTTTCTTTTTTTTAGTTCAACAACATAAAGTTAGGGAGATTCGAAAAGGGGCAAATCCAGAAATTTATGTCAGGACACAAATTAAATATAGTTTTAGATGTATTAGTATCAACGGCAAATCCAAAAATGTATGTCGGGGGCACAAATTGAATATAGTTTTAGACGTATTAGTATAAAACATTAAGATGATGTAATATCAAAAGAAATGTTAGAAATGGAGAATTAGGTAGATATATGAAAATAAAAATTTAGAGAGACAGAGATGAACTTTTGTAAAGAGAAAAGTTAGAGATTAATTAGATAGAGTATATTAATAAAAGATAGAAAAATTAGAAATGTTGGAGTAAATAAGAGAAATTTTATAGGAAAAAAAGTTGAAAATAAAATATTTGTTAAACAAAAAAAGATTTGTTAGAAAAATAAAGAAAGTTATGATGAGAAGATTTAAGATAAAATTTTAGAAAAAAAAAATATATATTTGTTAGCTAGAGTCTTAATAAATTAGAGAAAAAATATATATAAACAGAGAAATTTTAGAGAGATATATGTTAGAGATAGAAATAAATTTGAAGAAAATAAATTTTAGAGAGTGAAAAGATAGAGAGAAATACAACAAAAAGAAAATAAACATGTTTATTGAAAATAGTGCAATTGATGAGATTTGAGCACAAACCCATTACTTTATAAGAATAGCACACGTGACCAACATGCCAGTAGGCACATTAAACTTATAGGCGAAAAACATATATAAATATTTATAGTCTTCAAAAAACTATATATTGAGTTATACCAAAAGAAAAAAGAAAAAAAAATCGAGGTGGGGCACGTGTCCTCCTAGATTCGAACCTATGACTTATTGGTTAGAGAGATATGTCTTCAACCAATTGAACTATGCTCGATTTGGCATGTCTAATCTTGTGTTTGAATGAATGTTTTTCTCTTCTTTTTCTTTTTTTTTTCTTCTCCCTCAAAAACTTTGCTAACTTGTCCAAACTTCAACCTAAAAATAATAGGGTACTATTTATAATTATATCACCTATGTTAATATGAAAACTAAGGCATATAATTTTAAACAAATTTGTTGAATCTTACTTCAATAATTAATCTAAGAACGTTGGTAGCCAAAAACTAATAAATGCAATAGAGAATTTGCTAAACCTTGAGATGGTTATAAAATTTATGATTTTTTTTTTCTGTAAAAGCAGTATAGGATCACGAGATTCGAACTCCTAATAAAGATTATTAAAACTAACTTATTTTCTGAGCTGAACTATTTTTATAGAAGAATAGATCAATAATTATTTTATCTTTAATGCAATATAATCTAATGATAAATAATTCGTTGAAAAAGGATTTGATATGTGTGGAACAAATTAAATACCAAAATATATTATATGTAGAGAATTGATCTATATAAATTGTGTTTCTCACATTACAAAGATAAAATCTCATTATTCAATTAGGTTCGACTTGTCTGGGTAAATTATGATAAACGCCTATGTCTATGTGAGAGTTGATGAATGCATGTGAATTGATATTACAAGGTATATAGCACTGAAATGAACATGATCATAAAGTTAAGGTCCCAATCCCTGTGAAATATAGGTTGAAATACAGGCTAACAGTCTTACCTAAAGTAAAAATTAACCTTAAGAGTTAGTTATATGCAAGGTTTTAAATATCCGTATTGATATCGATAATTCCAATTTACGGATATATCGACGGATATTTGAATATCGATAGATATTTCGAAAAAGATTACGGATATCACGGAAATTTATAAAAATATTGTGATTTTTTTCGTGAAAGTTTGAAACAAGCTTATTTAAATTATCAATTACTACTTTAAGCATATATATCAATAATTGAGCCAAATGTAAGCATGAATACAATAATAAATACTATTGAACATGAAAAATAAATATGAACTTAAATCTTTTATTGATAAAAAATTGTATTGTAAAGCTACATGATTGATATTGATAACTTAAAAGAAACTAAATTCAAGAACTAAATATTCATGGTTAAAGTTCAAAGATAAATTAAATAATATAGCAACATTAATGACATTCCATAATCATAATTCCTTGTTTACTTCAATAATTAAAATACTAACTATTAAATATGAATATATGAATAAAACACTAAATACAAAACATAAGTAACATTAGAAGTTAGATTGAGAAACTAAAATAATAGATGGGAAAAAAAAGAGAAAAAGAAACAATATTCAATTAGATGTTATATTAACTTCATTAAATAACTAACTATTTAATCATAATTCATTGTTTAATTTAATAATAATTTACAACATCAAAATTCAAGAAACGATAAATTAAAGAGTTAAAAAACGTGAAAAGAAAAAAAAAGAATGGAGAATAAAATTATATTTGGAGAATTAGATATATTACTTGGACAATAAAAGTTGAGTTAAAAATTTGAGAAAAATTATACTAGTAAGGTGGAGTAAGAACTTTAACTATGAATATTTAGAGTAAAAAGGTAACTTTAAAGTACGAACTATTAGAGGGATAAAGCAAGATCATAAAAGACAAAAAAAGTAAATATTTAGAGTATGAACTTTTAAAAGGTCAAAAAGAATATAATGGAGAATAAGATGATAATTATAAATAACAAAATTTAAAGTAAATTTTTTTGAAAAAATTAAAATAACATTAATTAGTTGATTTATTTAAGTAATTAAACTATTAGAGGAGTTGAGTAAGAATATAAAAGAAAAAAAATAGAAAGAGACTTGAGAGTAAAAATATGGAAGAAAAAATAATAAAAGGAGAAAGAAAGAGTTAGAAAGATACTTAAGAGTTGAGAGAGAATATAGGAAATGAAAGCTAAAAATGAGAGTGTTGTGGTAGTGTGGTAGAGTTTAGAAAAATTATAGAATTTATAGAAGTTGTAAGTAAAGATAAAAAAAAATGTTAATAATAATTTTGAAATTTAAAATTTGAAATTTGAAATTTATTGGAAATGTAAGTTGTGAAGTGATACATCAAATCAATCATGTTTTTTTCATTTTTAAAGTGTGAAAATGTAGAAAACATGAAATAAAATTTTGGATAAATGGTCAAACCCAAAAAAAAAACATAAATGAAGAAAAATATTTTTTCAATTGGAAATAAAAAAAAACAATTAAAAAAAGTAGTTATACACGGTACACCTGCCAACTCACCTGTTCTCGAGGGTCCATGCGCGCGGGGTCAACAATTAAGCCATCGCGCCATCGTTCGTTTTTGAAATTTTCTTTCGACATATCGTTGATATATCGAAAATCGGCGATATATTGTCGATATTTCGATATATCGACGATATTTTGGTAAAAACGACTTTCTCCTAGTTTTCATATCAAATACGTTTGATATCCGATATATCAGTAAAAATCGACGATTTTTAAAAGCTAGGTTATATGTAGTTAAAAACCTATGTATAAACGGCTCCTGATGTAAAAGAAGTAGATAGAACCTTGTATCAAAATTTCTCTTCATAGTGAAAGCTTTCCCGCTACAGTAGATGTAGGCCTAAATTGACTGACCCACTCTAATCCTCTGGTGTTCATCTTTTTTCTCGATCTTCTTCTTCTGATTGCTTAAATCAAATATGCTATAAAGCTACGTGAGTAGATCCTAACAAAAGTGGTATAAGAGCATGCACTTGGTTACCAAAAGTAAATGTCTCAGTATGTAAAGGAGCTTGGTCCATTCAACGATTGGGCACCAATTAATTGGAGATATCGGAGATTCGGCAGTGAGATCATTCGACAAAGAAACAAGGGCATCGTTGACATTCTCGCAATTCAGTTCAAAAGTGTTGCACTTCACTCTTTCATGTTGATCCAAAATTTTGAGGCACAATCCAAAACATCAGCAAATATTCTGATGCTCTCATTTAGAATAATCTTTGTTTCCATTCAAACTTCAAAAGGTGAAAAAGTGGAATCTTTGTAATTTCATATAAAGTTTGTATCCTTCTAAACATAGTGCATATGCATTTATCTTTTCGTTATGTATACACACAAGTTTAATTTCAAACTTTCGTTATCCTCTATATCCAAATATAGTAATGACATTTATCATTTCAAATATTTTTCCAGGCGTTTAACTCTTAAATACTTAATATTTATCTATTAGATAATTTCTACGGATTCAAGTAGGCCACTGATGTTGGTTTCATTTCTTTGAAGCACTTGTTAAAAAAAACAATATTGCACTTAAATCTCACCTCATTTGAGAATTTAAAAGTATTTCTTTTAAAATTGTAACAAAATTCTGCAGAAAAATTATAAATAAAGAAGAATAATTTTTAAAAATTAAAAGCTAAAAATGAATTCGTTCTCTAATTAATAATGATACTTCGGACGTCATTTTTAAAATTTTTAAAAAAAAAAAAAAAAAAATCTAGGAGTCAATATTATATTCCCAGAGAGAATACAACTTTTTTTTAGGTGAAAGAGAATAACAAATCTATCAAACATTAAAGGCATCTTTTAATTTATAAAATTATATCGTGGAACTCTAAAAGCACTTTAACCAAATTATTCTTTCAACTATTTGAAATTTTTTCAAGTACTTTTAATTCGTCAAACATATTTTTTTTATGGGAATAAAATGTGTTGCCTGCATTACTAAGATCAAATCTCATGATCCAATTGGGTTTGATGGTTCCGGGTATTATGATAAAGGCCCAAGTGAGGATTGATCAATGCATGTGAATTGGTATTGCAAGGCAGCACTACATAACAATGAAATGAGTGTATTACACTTTTAACCACCTATTAAAAAAAAAAATTTTGATTAGAGAAATATGTCTTAACCAGTTGAGTTATGTTAGGTTTAACAATTTAAATTGCTGATTTAATTGCTAAAACAGATGAGGAAAAATCAGCTTGAATAATTAGGACTTTGGAAAGCTAAAGGACATTACAGGGTGAGTTAAACTCAAATTTAATTTATCCTTCAAATATTTCATTGGGTGGCTTGATTTTGTGGTATTCTTTCCCATCTTGGTATGGGATTTGTTGTGAGATGTTGCTTAACCATCAACGTGGCTTTCCCATGGTGTAATTTTGGTAGTAATACAATTCCTTTTTCTCTTGGCAACTTCAAAACAAATCTTCAAGGTCAAAGTTCTTAATGAATTTGAGTTACACAATCCCAATCATTATAATATTTCTTAAGCATAGTCCAAGTAATTAATTACTATCACTTGTAAGTGAGATTTGAATTTCATCCTAACTTATAGTGCAGTATGATGTATTACATTAAATTTCTTAATGGACGAAGCTTGATAATATTTTTGTCATGTGTGCTCGTTGAATATTAATTTGATTCCCCAAATTCAGCATGTGAGTTATTATTAGTGGTTTAATTTCTTTTTAGACAAAGCTTTATAATCTCACATACTAGTTTTTTTTTTTGTTTTTTATGCTTAACATCTTTGTATTTATCTTTTGAGGAAAACGGCTACTTTGATACGGTCAAAAATCACTGTTAAATCTCTTTCGTTATATGTTCAAGTATATTTAATTTTTTTCTAGATAATAATTTCAACAATCACTTTATTTTAATATTTTGTCAGTCGGTCATGAAATTTATTAACACTCAAGCTAAAGTTTAAATAAAATTTCATAATGATAGGTTTAAAAAAATTAAAAATCATAACATAGCATATGTTTCCCCTAACATATGTTGAGACTTAATGAAAGAGCTTAACAACTTGATTATCATCTAAATAACTTTTGTGGAGGTGTTTGCTGGCATTCATGCTAGCCATATCTTTAAAATGTTGCATGTCTAAACATAATGTTCTATAAATGACACAAGACTGCCATGATATTAGTTTTTTTTTTTTTTTTTTTGTCAAATCAAAGGATATTTTAGTTGGTTAAGGCATATCTAAAGCCCTCGTGGTTTTGCTTTTGGTTTCACCCAAAAGGCCTCATACCAATGGAGATGTTGTTCCACCCTTATATACCCATGATCCTCCCCATGTCTAGCCAATGTG
>JAOANK020806472.1:0-10654 GCA_026257165.2 Telfairia occidentalis | reverse complement strand
AGATACCTATCACAATGCAGCCCACTTTTCAAGTTCAAAATTGGTAATGGTGAGCATGTTTCCTTTTGGAATGATATTTGGATAGTTGACTCTCCTTTGTGTTCTATTTTTGCTTGTTCATATAAAGTGGTTAGACTTCCGTATGGCGCTATAGCTGATTTTTGGGATCAAGAACATTAAGCTTGGAGTTTTGATACCCGACAAAATCTTAAAGATCAGAAGTCTTTGGAGTTCTCTACCCTCTTGTCTCTTATTAGCGCCATTTGTCCTCATGATTTGAGGACAAAATGTGTTGGATTTTGGAGCCTTTCGGATATTTTTTGGTTCAATCATTGAATAAGCATCTCTCTTTTCAGGGTCTATTTCTAAAGATTTTTTTCAGCCTTGTGGAAGTCTAAATGTCCTTCGAAATGCAGTATTTTCTCTTGGATTTTACTGAATGACCGTATTATTTTTTGCATAAGAAGTTACCAAGGATGGCTTTATTTCCAAGCATTTGCGTTCTGTACCTTGCAAATGAAGAGTCTCAAGATCCTATTTTGTTTCATTGTGCCTATGCTAAGGCTTGCTGGTTTTCTCTACTTTCTTTCTTCAATCTTCATTGGGTTTTTTCAAAGACTACTAGCTACAATCTCCTCTAGCTTCTTTGTGGTCCATCTTGGAATTCTAGATGCTCCTTATTATGGACAAATGCTATTAAGGCCTTACTGTATGAGCTGTGATTTGAACGAAATCAGAGGGTTTTTGAAGACAAAAGAAAGCCATGGGTCGATTGTTTCAATATTGCTAAATTTAGGACTTCTCAATGGTGTTCTCTTTCTAATCTTTTTTGGGCCCGTTTGGTAACGTTCCTGTTTCTTGTTTCTTATTTCCTGTTTCTTATTTTTTTAGAACTAGAAACAAAACATGTTTAATAACTATTCCTGTTTCTTGTTTTTTTTTAAAAAAAAACAGAAACAAAAATGTGTTTGATAACTGTTTCTTGTTTACTGTTTTTAGTTTAAATATAATTTAGTACATATACTATAATAAAATATGTAACATGCATTAAAACAAATATACAATCATTATAAAGAGTGTATAATATTTAATACAATTTCAATCCAAAAGAAAAAAACATTAAATGATGTCAGCTTACATAAGTTAGTTCAATTAGACCAATTTGTAAATTGTTCGACAAACTTTGTCAATTTTCAACGATCATTAGTTTATTGCACAACATTCTATTTATATATATTTTTGTGTTTCGATTTGGTAATGAGACATTTATTTAAGGATATACGATCGAACATATCCACATTTCTTTAATTTAATAAAAAAAAATCATTAATTTAGCCAACCATACACGCAAAAAAATAAATCTAAAAAAAGAAAGAAGAATGATTTCTTTTCCTTTGAAAGTTAATGAAACATGAAACATCTTATTAATTTAATAAAAAAATAAATTAAAATCATACCAAAATTGAGAAAAAATAATTGCGATTTAAATAAATTATAATAATTAAAGACCCGTAAATGAAAAAAAAAGAATAAATAAGTATGAAAATAAAATAAAATTATAATGGAGAGAGAGAAATAGAAGAGAGAAGAGACAAAGAAAAATGGGTACAAGGGTGAAAACTGAAAAAAAGAAACAAAAACAAAATTTGAGAGACAGAATTTTGTAGTTTCTCAAATTTTGCCTAATTTTTGGAAACGTTTCTCAAAATTTAGAAACAAGAAACATGATGGGTTACCAAACATGTTTGTTTCTTAACAATTTGGGTTACCAAATAGGCCCTTTGAATCTTATTCTGCATCTTCTATTTGTAACAGTTTGGATACTTTTATTCATCCCTTTTGATCCTCACATTTTGTTTTCTTTTTACTTTTGTCCACCCCTTTTGGAGTTTGTTTCTCTTGGAACTTGTATTCCTTTTCATCTTTTCAATGAAAAGTGGTTACGAAGAACTAATGCTTTTTGCTAACATCCCCCCGAACTAGATGTTTTATTTTATTTTTTTAATGAAAAGAGATAGAGAACTTCAATAAAGAAGAAAAGAACAAGAAGAAACAAAAAGGAGAACAGCCTAAGGGCTGGGGGTTGGGGGAACCCTTGCCCTAAAACTACAAAATGAGAGCCTTCTTAATCGTCAAAATGTTGTAGTTACAAAATAATTTATAATGTAAAGAGTACCACGAAGAAGTCGTATTCTTACAACATTACAAAAGAAATCAAAGGAAGAATGCTTATCTTTGAATGATAATATAAAATGCAAATGATTTGATTATACAAGTCGGCCATTCCTTCTATGGGAAGTCTGACCATAAATTTTTGGCATGCTTGTAGTGCTGGGAAATGATATTTTTCTTTGTTTCAGGAAAGAGTGTCTGACCCTTCAATGAAGTCAGCACAGGTTGCAGCTCGGCCCAATGTGCCTCCTTACGGGATGCCTATGATTCCCATGGACAATGATGATGGTGTCTCATATAAAGGTTTTGTTCCTACAATCTTCCTTCACATTACTGCTTGTTTTTGGCTGTTGCAGCTCCCACCCTTCATTCTCTTAACAAGAAGGATGGGGGAATAAATTTCATGATCTGTTATTAAGAGACATGTTGGCAATAAATCGTAGAGTAATTATTCAACTGCCATGCTTGTTCTTCTATAACCAAACCATCTGGTGGACTTCTTTTTTCTCTATAATTTTTACCTGTCTTCGGGTTTTTTGAAGATATAAATGCTATCATAAAGTGTGATTGTCTTTTGATAGGCCTTTTATCATTAGTGTACGATAAGAAACCCTTGGAAAATTGAAACAAGAACCTTATTAAGATTAAGACCCTTGACTTACAGGAACAAAGAACTCCAAAATCAACTTAGCACAACACCAAGGGAAGAGTTAAAATAGGATACCTTGATGATAAAAAACCAGGAGGTAAGGATGAAAGCTAGTTTCTTAAGATTGAACGCTCATGCTGGTCAAGCTTACTTAAATGCTCAAGCATGTAACCTTGGATCAAGAATGGCTAAATGTGAGAATTGCATGGAATGACTTGGGCTTTATATAGCCTAAAGTTGAGTAGCATACTGATGAAAATAACCCTAATATTTTCGGTTAGAGATAGGGCTCAAGTGATAAAAACATGTATAAGGTAAAGAAGGCCTAATTAAGGCCACATCATTGGTCTGGTCATAATAAAAAGACTAAGAGACCCTTACGTAACATGTTTTAGATTAGTGGTCAAGACATCTCTACTTCCTCTAAGAGGTCATAGATTTGAACATGTTTTTTCTTTTAGAAAAGGAGACAATTTTTCATTGAAAATATGGAAAGATATAAGATATAAAAAATTAAGCAACAAATTCTCAAAGGAGTGACAACAATAGAAGTTAAAGAGAAAAAATAAAAGCATCCCAATTACTACCAATAGCATTAGGAGAATAATATGCAAAAGAAGCAGAAAGAACAATGAAGCCTTGAATTTAGCCAAATCAAAATACTCGAACCAAGGCTTGTGCTGGTCTTCAAGGATCCACTGATTTTGTTCAACCCATCATTAGAATGAAATAGTGTTTACTGCATTGATCCATAAAGGATGACTTCGAGAAAATAAGTTACATAAAAATACTCCTTAATTGGTCTGAAAATACACCAACTTAAATTGAAGATGTGGAATAGAGAATACCAACAAGCTCTTGCATACTTTCAATGGAGCAAAATCTGATTTAACTTTCAGATTAAAATGCATCAATTTGTGTGCTTAGTTTTGAAGCTTCTGATAGCACAAGATTAAAACATTTGAGGCCCACAAATTGAAGGGTGCTTTTGGAAGTTAAAGTGATTATACTCAATCGAAGATTTAGCTTTTTGGTCTCCTATTGTGGCTTTTTGGTCTCCAAATGTGACTTTAACTCTCAGAAGCTTCAGGCTGAAGAATGCTCTGCTTTTTTTGAAGATTTTCAGCAGTATTAAGATGCCCATTCAGCAAGATCCAAGAAAATACATTGACTTTTTTACTGCATTTTGATTTCCGTAAGGCAGTATATAATTTTGATGGCAAGGTTTGTGATGATGAAAGAAACTTTACCGTGGGGCACACTGAAAAACAGCCTGAAGAATCAAGCTTCCAAATCAACTTATCATCCACTTCTTGAAGAGAAATTGAATTCAGAAAAAGATAATAAAAAAAACACATTTAGAAAATTCAACTTCTTTTAGGTTGCGGCGTGTTTCAATATTCCAAGATAAAGTAGAAGAATCCCAAATATCAACAATCAAGCATTGAGGGCATGACACCACTTGAGCTAGAAAGACCAAAATTTTCAGAATGCCAATCATATGAATCAGAACCATATAAGCTGGCCACTATAAGTCTCCGCGAGGCTGCAGGTCTAAGAAAAAATATCTAGCCCCATTTGGCTAAGAAAGCATCATTTGTCAAAACTAGCCCACCAATACTGATTTCACCATTTACCAAGGATTGAGAGGCTACATTCCAACAGATAAGATGGCATAAACTACCATCAGCGTTGCTTTCCAGAAATTAGCGCATTATTCTCTCAATCTGATAACAAACGTTTCAAGGCATTAGAAATAAAACAAAGACATATAGTATATAGGCAGATTTGATAAGACTGAGGAAACATAGAACCAATTTTCTCCATGGGAAGGATTAAAATGCTTCCATTTGTCTAATTTTTTTTAGAATCTTATCCATAATAAGAGACCAGAAAGCCAAAGATCGAGGTTTCCCACCGAATGGCATACCTAAATAAGAAATTGGAAACTCTTCTACTTTGCAATGGAACTTTGCAGCCACTTGAGAAGAGTGAGAAGAGGGGATATTAATACCATAAATTGAAGTCTTCTCCCAGTTAACTTTTAGACCAGATAGCCATTCAAAAGCTTCAATAGAATCAATCAAAGAAGCTAGCATATTCATCATTATCTTTGCAAAATAATATTGTGTCATCTGCAAATTGAAGGAGAGAAATATGCATTGAATGGTTTCCAGCAATAAATCCCTCAAAAAGCCCATAAGAGTGAAGATTTTCCAGCATGCTACTTAGAACATCTGCTATTAAAAGGAAGAGAAATGGAGCAAGTGGATCGCCTCGCCTTAATCCTCTTGATGCGTGAATTCTTCCTTTGGGATAACCATTGATGAATATAGAATATTTTGGTTTTCTCCCACATCTTCTGATCCACTAAATCCACTATGCTCAAACTCTTTTTGATATAAAACCAATTCCAAGGAATCCCAATCAACAATATCAAAAGATTGCGAAGAAATTAGATAGATGGAAATGATTCCAACTATCTCATGGTGGGAGGCTCACATTATGCAATTCGGTTATTACTAATATCCCAATTTACGATATGCCCATTTTCTTAGTGCTTCACTCTATTAGTAAGCAGATTGAGAGGCTTTTAAGGAATTTCTTCTGGAATGGCAGTAGAGATGGGGCAGCTTTGATCGTTTGGTTTGCTGGAATTTGCTGTCAGTTTCTTTGGAAGATGGCAGTTGGGGTATTAGTAAACTGAAATTTGCAATCAAGCTCTCCTTGCTAAATGGGGATGACGTTTTTTTAAAGAACCTAATGCTTTGTGGGTTCAAGTCATTTCTAGTATCTATGAGGTGGAAGATTTTGGTTGGCATGCTGCTGTAAAGAGAGATTTTTGTTTAAGATGTCCTTGGGTTAATATATCCAGGCAATGGAAAGCGGTTGAGTATGTGGCTTCTTTTAAACTTGGCAATGGATCTCGTATTTCATTTTGGCATCATAGGTGGTTGGTTGATTCTCCGTTATCTTTATTTTACCCTAGGTTATTTAGGGTAATAGCTTATCCTAATGCTTTAGTTTCATCATTTTGGAATTCTTCTACTGCTGCATGAAATTTTATTACTCGGCGCAACTTGAAGAATTGTGAATTTAATGAGCTGAATGATTTATTATCTCAGCTTTCTCTGATTCATCTTACTAATTCTTCTTATTCTAGAAGTTGGAAGCTTGAGTCTTCAGGTGCTTTCTCGGTCAATTCCATGTATAAGGGGTTATCTTCTTCTTCTTCTCCTTTGAAGGTTATCTTTAAAGCCTTGTGGAAGTCTAAAAGTCCAAAACGAGTTAATATTCTGGTGTGGCTACTATTTCATTCTGCTTTGAATACTTAAGATGTTATTCAAAAGAAATTATCTTCATCCTCGTTGATGCCTTCCATTTGTTTGCTTTGTGTCTCGGCCGAAGATTTTCAGAACCATATCTTCTTTGGTTGTCCTTATGCCTTGCACGGTTGGTTTTCTCTTTTCAAGATTTTCAATATTAGCGGGGTGTTCTTCTCGAGTGTGAATTAGAATGTTTTTATCTTATTTCGGGAGGCCATCTCTCATCTCAGGCTTCTTTGATGTGGGTCAATGCAGTTAAAGCTATTTTATATGAATTATGGTTTGAATAGAATCAGAGGATCTTCGAAGGGAAGTCTTTCTATTGAGGCGATTGTTTCTCAGTTTGAATTGAGAAGCTGTTATTTTCTCTCCTTGATTTGTTCTTTTGTTTGTTTTTCCTTTTTTTTCACTTCCTTCGAAAGTTTGTTATCTTTAATTTATTGTATCTTTTCATTATCTCAATGAGAAGTTGTCTATTGTTTTAAAAAAATAATAATATTGAAGGCCTTCTCAAGATCAAGCTTTATTACACTTCCTTCTTAACTTCTAGTTTTCTACAATTTCATTAGCAATTAAAGTAGGATCGGGGATTTTCCTTCCTTCTATGAATGTACTTTAATTTAAAGATATTATGGAGGGCATCACCTTTTTCAAACGTTCCATGAGAACTTTGGTCAAAACTTTATGTACTGATGTAGTAAGACTGATTGGTCTGAAGTCTTTAACTTTCAAAATCATCTCCTTTTATGGCATAAGATATATGAAGTTCTCCTTTAATATTTGAAAAATTCCTCAAAGAGGGAGATAAAATCTGATTTGAGAAGAAGCCAAAACTTGATTAAAAATTTCGATGTAAAACCATATGGGCGAGGGGCTTTAATCTTGCCAAGTCCTCTAAAGCATTCAAAATTTCATGTTCATTTAATATTTTTTCTAGCCAAGATTTATCAAAATTTGAAGTTTGTCTCCAATTCAATTCAAGCCAAAAAAGGATAAAATTGGACCCCTCTGCTCTTTAGTTTTTTGTTTGTTTCACTACTCTATGGCTTCTATCTTTCATCTTGCCAAGAGTCTCTCCTCTCCTGATCTTGGGTTTCATTGCTCTTTGACCAATGGGGAATTGTTGGATGTTATAGCCCTCTTATCTCTGCAAGGAAATTTTTTTCTCTCCAGGAAGAAGGAATCTTCATCTTTGGAATCCTGATCCTACTGGTGGGTTCTCTTGTAGATTTTTTTTCTTTTTTGTCGGGTGGGTCTTTCTCCGTCTCTGTCTGGCTATTCTACCTTTCCTGCATTCTGGAAGTTTAAAATTTCAAAGATTAGATTTCTTTGTGTTGCAAACTCTTATCTTTGGAGTGAATACTATTGACCGCATTTTTGGAAATCATCCTTTCTGATTGGACCACATTGTTGTATCTTTTGCAGTAATGTGTGGGAGGATCTTGACCATCTTTTAGGATTATGTCGGCATGCTTCCATGGTTTGGAGCTCTTTCTTTCAAACTTTGGAGTTTATTTAGCATGTCCTAGAGGTTGCAGATCAATGATGGATGAAGTTTTTTCTCATGCTCCCTTTCAGGAGAGGGTCAGTTTCTGTGGCAGGTTGGTTGTTGTGCAATTCTTTGGAGTATGTAGCTTAATAGGAACAACAAGATTTTTAGGGGGATTGAGAGCCCCTCGGAGGAGGTTTATTATCCCTCGTTTAAGCCCTCTTTTGTTTTAGTTTGACCCCTCGTTTAAGCCCTCTTTTGTTTTAGTTTGACTCCTTTATGTGGGTGGGTTATTTTTTTATGTTCTGGTTTAAGCCCTCGTCTAAGGCCTTGGAATAAAAAGGGTGAAAATTGGAAAGCGATAACATTACATCAAAACTCTTAAAATGAGATGTAGATCATAATTCGAAGTCTTTTGGAGTTGACTGAGTGTCACTTTTTCTCTTGTATCTCTAAGAAATGAACAATAGTGTTCATTTTGTAGGGCTCTCATTCTCCAGCTTGTTGGATTCTCGTACTCCTTGGAAGAGCTACGTTATGTCCACTAGATGTTTTTATTCCAAGGCCTTAGAGTCTCTCGGTCATTTCTTGTTGCCATCTTCATTTGGTGACCCTTATAAGGCAAAGCTCCATCTTGTTAGGTAGTCTTGGTGATCCTTGCAGGAAACTAACTGAATTCTTCTTGGCTTGAATGGGAAAGATTGGTCTTTGGATGGTTGGTAGATCCTTAGGCCATTTGGGAGGCTCTTTCGTTGGTATGTTGTAGAAAGAGAGTCAAAGGAAGAACTAGCAAGGAGGATGTGTATTGTAAATGCGAGGCCTCCTAATTAATAGCTGGGAAAAGGGCGTGATGTTAATGCTTTTAGGAAATGTTCTTGTTAGGGTTTTCATTTCTATGAAAGTTTTATGGTATATTTATTTAAATAAGTTTTTTTTTGAAAGATTAACAGTGGGGAGTGCTATTTGTATAGTGATTTGATCTATATGTGAAATCATTTGCAACGTTTTAATATTTCAATGAAAGAATTTGTTTCTTCTAAAAGAATTGATGTTTCTTCCAATAAAATCTCCCTTACAGTTTGCCGCTGATACTCTTATTTTCTGCAAAGATGATGGTGGTATGTTATCCTCTTTGGTTGATACTATTGTAGCTTTTGAATCGTTATGGGGCCTCAAATTTTTAAAAAAGAAAGGTAAGTGTGTGCTCTCTCCTCAAAGAAGGGGAAAAATTTGGTGGGTTTCGGGGTTAACGAGAGTCCTTGGGGAATGGAAGTCACAAGTAATCGTGTGGGTGATAGATTCTTTTGTCTCTAGCAGCAGAATGAACATTGGTTTATAGAAGATATGGTCAGCCAAGCAAGGATTTCTCTTCATTTATCTCTGTTCTCTTGGTTCGAAAGTCAGTTTCTGGATTTTTTTCATCGTCCAATCCAGAGGAATTTCTTCTTTCAAGATAGGGATGCTTTTGGCACCAAGAGAATTTGGAAGTTTTACTCGAAAAGGCCGTTGGTTCTCGAAAAGGCCGTTGGTTCATGAAATCTGTTGTCCCCCCGCCCCCCGCGGTGGCAGAAAAAGGATTATGGTCCTTGCGTTAGAAAATAAATCAGGTTGGCTTTCTTTTTGGGAATTATTGTTCAATTTTGGAATGAAGATAGGTTTTGGTAAGTCGCACAACTTTCTCCCTAAGCCATTGCGATCAACATACGCTGAAGCTTTGTTGAAGTCCGTTGCTCTGGTGAATGCTAGTGGTATTAAGGTTCCTCAACCATCTACTCTGTTTCTGACTTCTGGCCTTTCTCAAGTTTGCTTTTCGCCAGTCTAGTCAGTTACGATGTCTTCCCTGCATTGGGTGTGTAAAGAAGTTTCGGTTTTTCAGAATGATTGGAATAATATGTTTGTAGTTCAAATACTTTTTGCTCATGATAATTGGATTGACATTTCAAATATCTTGAAGAAGTCCTATTCGAATCGCTGCCCCATCAACCCTTTTCCAGATGACCAAGCATTATTAAAATTTGTTGATAATGTCGTTCCATCTTCTTTGGAAGTAAATGGGAAGTGGAGAAAAGTTGGGCAATTTCATTTGTTGATTGAAAGATGGGATTTCTCCAAGCATAGTAGAAAAGAAGTAATAAAAAGCTATCGGGGTTGGATTTGTATGGGCAATCTTCCTTTGAAATTTTGGAACAAGCAATGCTTTGAAGCCCTTGGATTTTATTTTGGTGGATTTCTAAGTTGTTCCTCAGATACCTTAAACATGCTAAATTGCGAAGAAGCGGTTATTCAAGTTCAAAGGAATTGTTGCAGTTTTCTTCCTGCTTCATTCCTATTGAGGACCCTATTTTAGGCTCCTTTTCAATCAGTATTTTGGGTTCATCTCTGTGTGATTCTTCCGTTGTTCAGAATGCCAAGTTGAAGTTTCGGTCTGGGTGTTTGAATTCTTCAAGCTGTGATAATCGTCTTGATCTGGAGCGTTTCTCCAAAGCTTTGGAAGATGAACCGTCTTCTATTATTTCTCATTGTTATAGTATATTTATGTAAAATTGGAGTTTATTAATCTTTTGTCCTTTATTGTAATTTCTCATTATTAGTTTAGGATTTCCATGTATGCTTAGATATACCTTTCTCTAGTGTATAGAAGAAAACAAGTTATTCTCCCGACTTGTTCTCACAATAACATGGTATCAGAGCATCTAGGTCTTCTTTTTCTAGAGCAATTAGGGTTTTGTGAGTTTTGTGCACCTTTTAAGGTTTGGGATTCAGAATACTACCTTAAAGGGTTTGTTTTTCGACACCACCCAGCCAAAAAAGAAGCCCACCTACCGATTTGACGAACCGCAGAATTCCGCTAGAAAACACCCCACGCGTGGGGCCCATGGGCCGCTGGAGTCCGCCACCGCTTCTCCCACGCGCCGGCGCGTGAGGGTGTGTGAGTGGTCGGAATTTTTTCCGGCCACCGTGGTTCAATGTGTTTTGGTATTTTCGACCTATCTGTGTGATTAGTTGGTTGATATATGC
>JAOANK020806362.1:0-10654 GCA_026257165.2 Telfairia occidentalis | reverse complement strand
GTGGTGGTCCGGGAGAAGATTGGAGACCAAAGACGCCATTGATTGAGGAAAAGTTGGACTACAAGAGGTATGCAACTTAAAACTCTTGTTTTTCCAAGTTTAAGCATGATTTTCCAATGTATGATTAAGCTAATTTAAGTGTTGTGATCCTACTTCCGCTATGTGTGCATGTTGATGCATCTATCAATTTTAAACTAAAAAATAAATTTAGACCTATTTGTGCTTGAAATTCTTTATTATAGGTTTTAATTCTAATTCATTAATAAAAAAAATTATTATAAAACTAATGAATGAATGAAACCTATAACATACATCTAACATGACATTTAATTAAAAAATGACATTTATATTCTTAGTAATGTCATACTCCATGCACTTCATTTTCATTAAGCATACTTAATATAACTCTTATAATGCATGAGCATGCTTAACATTCATACATACATATAATATAACTTTTCTATTAAAAAAAATGCATGAATTATGTTTAACCTATGGTGGGATTTTTAAAATAAACTATATGTCTCGACACCAGACCTTCTTCGCCGTAGCGTCTTGACGCCAGACCTCCTTTGTCATAACGTCTCGACCCTATGCGACAGCGTCTCGATACTAGACCTCCTCTCTATTGTAGCGTCTCGACCCCAAGCAACAGTGTCGCGATGCTGTGCTCAACGATCCGGTGCTATATACTTTCCTCTGCTTCGGTTTTTTCAACAACTCTTCCCAAACTTCAAGACCCAGCCTTAGAGACTTGATAGTAGAAATTAATATTGCCAAAATCGCAGGGGCTCTGATATCAATTGAAGGGATTGAATACCCAACGAAAGCGATTGAACATTGCGTGATTTTAATTTAACCCAATTCTAGTTTCATGACAAATAGAGAACCATAACTACAGGATAAACACATAATTTAGCATGCAGTTTGGGGAAGAGAATTAAAGGGAAGAAACAACTTTTTACTAACCCTTGAAGTAAATTCTTCTTCACGTAATTCCCAACTGGTCACAAATTTTCCAAAACACAACACGATCACACTAACGAACTCCACAAAAAGTAATAACTTGTGATACTGTACGATCTCAGATCCTAGAAGCATGGACTCCAGAAATTTGGTAGGGAAAATTTGCCTTTTTGAGAGAGAGAGTTAAGTAGAAAGAATATGTAGAGCGATTTATATTTTTCTTCAGCAACCTAGTTTATCTCTTTTGTTGTTCATATATAGGAGAGTGAGAGATGGAAAGAAATGGGTTGAGTAAAATCACTCCCCACTCTCCACTCCCAACATGATAACTCCCAATGGGAGTTATCATTTAAATTTAAATAAAATTAAATAATAAATAATATATACATTAAATCTCATTTAATGTATATGAATAATTAATTAACATTTAATTAATTAAAACAAATATTATTTGAATCATATTCAAATAATATCTCTCACATAACATATAGTTTTAATATGAATCCCATTCAAATTAAAAAAATTTATATAAATATCATTTATATAATAAATATTTGAATCCTATTCAAATATTATTCTCCCACATAATATAACGTTTAATTGTGCATCTCATACATAATTAACTTTATATTATAATGTATTAATATACATCACATAATCGTATCTCATACAATTAATTCCCTTTGATTAATTTCAACACTTCAAATTAAATCAAAACTGTTGACCGTCCTCTTATCGTATATGATATAACAGGTGGACCTGATGGACCTATCAGTTTGAAGCTCCAATGATACAAGATTAATTGATTAAACTCTTTAATTAAAGTAATCAAAATTCATTAACTGTCTGACATCCCACTAAAGACCGATAGCTGCACTCTTCTTACTGTAGATATATTTCTATGTCTATGGATATAATCAATCAACAATAAGTTGACCTTTCATAATTGCTCGTAATCATAGTTGGGTCAAGTTATCGTTTTACCCCTATATTACCTCTAACTTCTTAAGCTCCACTGATACCTCTAATGAACAATATAGTCATAGTCAGACTATGAGCTGGACCCCTCCTTGGCCATGGAGAGAGTGAGGCACCTCATTGTTCAAGCATCGGTATCAGTTCTTAAGGGAGAAATTTTAAATGTGTGAATTCCAATTTTGTACAGTTGAGTTCCCAACTCCCTTCTCAGACAAATTCGAAAAGGGTAGGCTTATTGAGTCGATGAATCTGGCCACTCTCACCCATACTAATCAAAGGATTGTCTTCATAGGCAGGAGTTCATAGCTGACTCAAGATTGAGATGGAGTCACCGATGATCATCCTAGTGAAAAGTAAGTCTCTTTCAGCAACGATGTTATACTGAGAGACGGATCATTTCGCGGTCTTATGTCTCACATGTATAAGATACCCCCACTCACATGTCTCCATGTGAACGCTTAGGATCGAAACATTTGTTACACTTTACAACACTTGTAACAATCACAAAGCGGGCCATATCTGTAGTGTCACCAGGATAAAGCTCCCAATCTTATCCGTATACTACAGACTATTTAGGTTATTTCTTAAACATGATCCACATGTATGTCTCCTCATAGATATTAAAGTCTTCATAAAATAACCTTGGATCTTATTTTATTGGATTGGGTTTATTCACATTAAATGTCGAATAAAATAACTCTTATTTTATTAAATAAATAATTTGAGTAAAAACTGCAAGACCATGAGATTTAGGGCATCAACCCCAACACATTTTTCCTGTAGACTTCATCGTGCTTGATATGGAAGAGGACTTCGAGGTCCTAATCATCCTTGGAAGGTCATTCCTTGCAATAGGAAGAGCCTTAATTGATGTTCAACAAGGTAAGTTTGACCTAAAGGATCAATGGATAGGAGCTTTAATACTTGTAAGTTAAAAAGGTTTCCCGAAGAGGTAACTACCAGTAAGCTCATAAACTTAGTAGATGATAATACTGATTAATATGGAGAATGGGTGCATACTGATGAAGTTATTATTGAGAATTGTTTGCTGGATGATATTGATATTGATGTTGATGCTGAATTCTCTATTTTGAGGATGCTTTTGAGTCCATTGATTTAGAGAATGACGTTGCTTGTACTATTGAGCATGATCATGTATATTCTCCTCTGTTGATTGTTTCTGAACATGATGCTGTTGAAAAACCTGTTTTTTATCCTATTGCATGTAAGTGAATGATGAAATCACATAAAGCGATGTGCAACTGAACACAGTCAGCAGCAAGTGATATGTATTTATATGGTCTTCACAAGGATTATGGTAGATTTTAAATCATTTTTACTAATTTCTTAGTGAATTCAAATGTAACAAAAGAAAGGGATTGACGGATTTTTTTTATAACTAATGTTGGGAGAAATTAAATGACAGAACAAAAAAAATGCTTCAATAGTTCTAATGATGAGAATGAATGGGTTCGGATTAAGGTAACATGTTAATTTACCTGACATAGAGCGTCGAAGGAAAAGAATTGCAGCATCGAATCGCACAATAATAGTCTCATAACCCTTCCAGATCTCTCAATTATCTTAAGTTAATTCTCATTAACCTATATGAGTTAAATCTATTGTTTTTGTTCATTAGGTGAGTGATTATTCCTAACCTTCTCATTTAGCCAACAACTAACCTAATCTAAAGGCTGATTTGTTTTAAAACCAATATACTTCTCATATTTTCTTTTAAAACATAGAGAAGCTATTTGTGTGTGTTGACCAGGCAGAAATAAACATTAAACAATAACAAACACTGATAAAACAATTCAATTCAACAAGCTTTTAGTTTGAAACTAAATCAGTTCAACAACATCTTCCTTAATTCTCACCCAAAGGTTATTAGTTCATGCTAAAACAAATAAAAGACAGCAACACATAAACATCAATACCAAACAAGTTCATAATGTAAGAATAAACTAAGGCTATAAAAGTCAGTTGCTCCAAGAAACTGTTGAAAAAATTACTTTTTATGCTTCAGCCGTTAATGGAGTTTCTGTATTCTACAAGCTCTACTATACATAAATTTAAAGAACGACAACGATGAAAGAAAGGTCTAGAAATAAAAACTCTAAAAACGAAACCGAACACTACTGAGATTCTAAAACTCGAACAAATGTACTCTAAAGAACGAAGTCTAAAAATGAAAAACGAAAACTAAAACTAAAGGAAATTTTAAAACTCCATTCTTTTCTTTGAAGACGACTTCTTCTATTTATAGGCTTTTCGTTGTGATTAGGAAATCTATTAAGTGAAATCATCCACGTGGGTCGCATCTAACGGTAGATTAATTTTGTAAAAGAAACATTTGTTTCCATATTTGAATTTCCATTTTCTTAGCAAATTTATGTGTCTATTTTGCTTCAGCATTGCTCGATCAATAATTGATAACTCTCCAAAAGACGGTTATTATGGTTGTAAAATTAAGTCTTTGGTTGTAGTTTATAGTATGATAACATGAGAAATGCCTGTAAAACTATAGAATCTATTACATTTCCCCAACTTGCCCTCTTGCATTGCCTAGTAGTTGAGGGATGAAAACACTGTTGAATTATAGATTATATCGATGGTAGCTTGCAAGAATTATCAGAAGTCTAGGAAGCGACATGACCCGGTAGCATCTTCCCCTACAAAATGCTGCAGCATTTTGCTGAATAGAATATTCCCAATAATACACCAGTGTACGGACTCTAAGTTGATGGGACGCGTGTGACGTCCAAAAAGTGGTTATTGAAGTGGTTATTGAAGTTATGCAATAAATTTTTTATTGAATACGTGAATTGATAAGTATAGCTCTATAAATCCAATAACTAAGAACCCATGGCTCAGTATGAATACTTGGACTTTATGTGGAAACATAAAAATAGATCAAGTTCGAGTCAATAGTCAAAATGGTCTATAGTATAAGGATTAGGCTGGGTTCCTTATCCTTGGGACATTATTGGACGCGGCCCACTTTGTATATGATACCATTGATGTGATCATGAATCGTTCATGTAGAGATATGTGAGTGCGGGCGTTCTATGCAAAGAGTTTGCATAAGACCAGACCACAAAATAGTCATTGTTTATTTATAACACCGTTTACTGATAAACACTGACTTATTTCATAATTGTTGACTTAGGTAACTCGATCTTAATTCTGAGCGAACTATGAACTCCTATTTATTTGGGATTATCCTTAGCTCTACATGGGTGAGAGAGGCTCATCATTGCCTGCTCAATATGCCTCCCATTTCAGGGGTAAGACTAGGTAGATAGCTCCGACATGGTCGTGGTAGATGGAATTCATTCCTACCTAACTTTAGGGATAGTAGAGAGGTTGTTCCCTTAAGTCCTGATTCTAGGTCTTGAAGAAGGGGCCCCACCGTCTCATTAGCTCGATAGAGACTCGGTTTGGTGGTAGGACCACAAACCAATTATTCATTAGAGGGTTTGTGGTACTTAAAGAGCAAGAAGTAATCTAGGGGTAAAACGATAATTTTGACCTAGTTGAGATTACGAACAACCTGTGAAGCATCGACTTACTAATCATGGTTATATCAAATGGACAGAAATATATCTATAGTGAGGAGAGTGCAGCTACGGGCTTTAGTGGAGTGACCCGTTAATTAACAAATGTTGGTTAGCTAGGTTAAGGAGTTTAACAGGTTAATCTCAGATCGTTGGAGCTCATGATCTATAGATCCATTAGGTCACTCGGCTAGCTCACATCGGATAAAACCTTAGAACAGTGTGGTGAATGGATTTGAAATGTTCAAATTTGATTAAGGGACCGAGCATTAAATATATTCGATATACTTAAAGTCCCAACGTTTAATTGTGAATTAAACGTACAGGAAAAGTTGAAAAAAATATTTAAATGAGATTTAAATATTATATATATGAATCAGGATTCGTATTCGAAAAAATTCTTTTTTCGAAAAACTGGGATTAGTGTGGTTTTAATATTCTTTTCATATTTGATATTAAAATAATATCATTAAATTAAAATTGGTTTTAATTTAACATTTTCCTTTTATTTTGATTTGATCAAAAAGAAAAAGGAAAATTAAAAGGAAAAATCAAGTTAGTGGAAAAATCCACTAATATGATTTTTTCTTGCAAGAATTTGAGCTGTCATCTTCTTGTGTTGCCACAAATCCCACTAAATGCACAAGATTGAGGTGTCAATTTCTTTTGCATTTGAGACATGCAAAATTACTTCTATATATAGAGGAAATTTATACTTAATTAAGGTTAATTTAATTGTTGAATTTCATTATTATTTTGGTTTCGAAAATAGAAGTGTTCTAAGTGTAGAACACTCTCCTCCCATCCAATTCTCCCTCAATTTCACCTCAATTTGGATCTCACTATCCGTTCTAAGGTAGGAGAATAGTCGAGAAGACTCTCGTGGTGGTCCAGCATCCGTTCGTGATCAAAATTGTGGAGAATCGAGGAAGAACTTGAGCATCAAAGGTTAGTTCCTCATTTTATGTTTTTTTTCTTTTATTAAGCATGTTTATCCTTTCAATTTAGCAAGTTAGAGTGCAATTTTGATTCATTCCACTGCACATGCATGTTGTTTAATCCTTCAATTGGTATCAAAGTATGCTAATTGCACTCAATTTGCATTGGTGGGGTTGAATTGATGAGATGAATGCATGTTGGTACTAAAATGTAGTTTTCTGATTTTGGCATTTTTTTTAGCTTTCAATTGTTGAAATAATTTGTAATTGCCCTATAATGTAAGGGCCTTAATGTGTGATTTAAGGTCTATAATTTATTGGAGTCAATTAGAGTTGAAATTAGGATGTAATTTGGAGATTTAGAGCAAGAACAAAGCTAGACGAAGAGCAATTTTTTAGCTACTGCCAAGCAGAGTCGAGATGTTGTGCTTCAAATTCCAAACACGCGTGCGCCTAGGTCATCTGGTTCAGCTGGGGTCCATCTGATTCAGCTCCCTCCATCTTGTTCAGTTTCTTTTTGGTCATTTGGAGGCAGGTTCAAGGGTTTTCCACATGGTTCAAGCCAATTCGAAGCAGTTCGGGTCAATTCAAACACATTTTGGAGATTATTATTCTAATAATTTAGCTATTTGTGTGCTTGAGATGCCAAAATCAATCCATTTTAGCTTGTTTAATTTATTATGCATTGTGAATGTATGTTTAAATTCAATTAAATCTTATATGCATAATGTTATGTCATATAGATTTAAAAACCCCACCATAGGATAATAATGCGTCGTGCATTGCAAGTATGTTATAAATGTTATAATGTATAGTATGCATGAATAATTATCATGAGAATTAGTATAACAAATATATTAATTTATGATATGATTGCAAGTATGTTATAAATGTTATAATATATAGTATGCATGGATTAATATCATGAGAATTAGTATAAGTGTTATATTAATTTATGATATGAATGCGAATATATGTGTTATGGAGGTATGTCTTTTATTTTATAAGTGTTATAAAATCAATTTAGTCATTTAAAATCAATAACTCATATAAACAACATGCTCACTTAGTGTTAATCACTCAAAATCATCCTCCTTTAATAGTTAAATTAGGTTGATTTCACGTAAAACTAAGTTTACAAAACTCACCAGCAAGATCTTGTCTAAGGCTGGAGGTATTTAAGCTGACGTTTTACAAAACACTTGCTACCTAGGGATCGAGCTGGCGTCTGAGTTGAGTTAACCCAGTTTTATGAGAATGTGTGAGTGATGTGAGGTAATAAATGGTTTATCACCTAGACAACGTATGTTAAAATCCAGTATAAACGTTATGCTCGAATTAATCACCTACACTTAGGTTGTTTTTTAGCCAAAATATACCTAAGTAAAAGAATACCCAAAAATCTTATCGAACACTTTAGTGGGAAAGAAATAGTACATATGATGTCTTATTTTTTAGCTCTCACATCCTTAAGAGTTCACACCGTAAGATTTATGCAAGGCTTCGTGTCTCTTTTACCGAGACTGCACCATTCGGAAAGTGTTTGCATAAATCAACAACAAGGTGAATAGGGGAAGTAGTTCATAGTAAGTTCGTGAAGGGTATGTGTCAACATGTCCTACGGTCTTTTCTATTCGATCACACCGTGAGATTCCTATGACCTGCTTGCCATTATTATGGGTGCCTATCAAGTCGGAGGGTTTGTAACATGAGATTCGAAACACTGTAAACTCTAGAAATGGATGGGGTTTCTTAGGTCCGTTTTCAGCATTGTCTTTCCCTCGAGAGCTTGTTTGATTCCGATCTATAAAATCTAAAAATGGTGTGTCTACACGTACAGGATTTACTAAGTGTAAGTAAATTCTTGACCGAATTAACAATAACTAAATGCTAATGGAATAAGAGTTATTCTGGTATTAGTGTTTAGTCAAGAATGTCTTGATTTAGTGAAGGAGTGAGTGACTACCCCTCGGTGGCTATTGTTCTAACTCGCTAAAGTGTCGTTGCAAAATTAATAATGTTGGGTAGTTATTAAAAATTTGCTAAAATTATTTGGATTAAGAAAATAGGGTTAATTAATTCACTAATTGAATTTTTTTTATCATTTTAGCAATGACTAGTTCGATAATCCAATTACTAGCTTCCAAGAAACTAAAACGAAGATAACTACGCTACATGGAAATCAAACCTTAATACAACACAAGTAATCAATGATCTCCGATTCATTTTAACAGAGGAGTGTCCTATAGTTCCTAGCTCAATGACAAATTGAAATGTTCGGGATGTCCATGACAGGTAGACAAGTGCTAATGAAAAAGCCTGAGTTTACATTTTGGTTAGTATAACTGATATATTGTCCAAAAAGCATGAGAAAATGGTCATCGCCAAGAAGATCATGGACTCGCTGTAGGCAATGTTTGGACAATCGTCTTCATTGGCCATGCACGATGCTTTAAAATACTTTTGCAATTGCCGCATGAAAAAAGGAACCTCTGTTAGAGAACATGTTCTTCACATGATGGTCCATTTTGACCGGGTAGAGGTAAACGGTGTTGTAATAAATGAGAAGAGCCAATTCAGTTTCATCGTGGAGTATCTTTCAAAGAGTTTCTTGCAATTTCCCCCTAATGCCATGATGAACAAGATTGAATATAACCTAACAACTCTTCTCAATGAGATCTAGATTTACCAATCTTTATTAAAGAATAAAGGTACAGAAGCAGAAGCAAATGTTGCTACTTCTTCCAAAAGGTTCCAAAGAGGATCGTCCTCTCGATGTAAATCTGGCCTGTCTTCTTTCAAGAATAAGAGTATTCAGAAGAAGAAGAAAGGAAAAGGGAAAGGTATAGCTCCTGCTGCAAATAAAAGCAAGGGAAAGGTTGTAGATAAAGGAAAGTGTTTCCACTACAACCAGGACAGGCACTGGAAACTAAACTGCCTGAAGTACATAGCAGAAAAGAAAGTTGCAAAAGACAGACAAGGTACATATGATTTACTTGTTGTTGAAACATGTTTAGTGGAAAATGATTTTTCACCCTGGATATTGGATTTAGGAGCCACTAATCATGTTTGTTCTTATTTACAGGAAACTAGTTCCTGGAAGCAGCTTCAAGATGGTGAGATAACTATCAGGGTTGGATCAATGGAGTTCATCTCAACCAAAGTAATGGGAGATATGAAGTTGTTTTTTAGAGATAGATTCATTTTACTGGAAAATGAGCTATATGTTTCTAATTGTTGTAGGAATTTAATATCTATCTCATGTATGCTGGAACAACTGTATAAAGTTTCTTTTGTCATAAATGAAGCGTTCATTACAAAAAGAGGTATTGACATTTGTTCAACAAATTTAGAAAACAACTTATATAAGTTAAAATCTACCAAAGTTAAGTTTGTTTTTAATACTGAAATGTTCAGAATAGCTGAAACACAAAACAAAAGGCAATGAGTTTCTCAAAGTACCTATCTTTGGCACTTAAGGCTTAGTCACATTAATCTCAATAGGATTGGGAGATTGATCAAGAGTGGATTCCTGAATCAGTTAGAAGACAACTCTTTACCTCCATGTGAAACATGTCTTGAGGGTAAGATGACTAAAAGATCTTTTACTGGAAAAAGGTCTTAGCCAAAGAACCCTTAGAGCTTATACATTCGGATCTCTGTGGTCCAATGAATGTTAAGGCCCGAGGAGGGTATGGATACTTTGTCAGCTTTATTGACAATTATTCTAGATATGGATACCTTTACCTAATGCATCATAAGTCTGAAACTCTTGAAAGTTCAAGGAGTACAAGGCTGAGGTTGAGAACATATTAGGTAAAACCATTAAGACACTTCGATCAGATCAAGGTGGGAGTACATGGACTTGAGATTCCAAGACTATTTGATAAAACATGGAATTAAGTCTCAACTCTCTGCATCAAGTATGCCACAGCAAAATGGTGTATCTGAAGGGAGAAACAGAACCTTGTTGGACATGGTTTGATTGATGATGAGTTGCGTGCAAAACTCCTTGCAAGCTGTTTGCCAAGCAAGTCTCCACGATCAAGGCACCAAAGTTAACTCAATTGTTCTCACCAAGAACTTTAGTGGAACTCGATGCTAGAAACTCCTTGGTTATGCGAACCCCTAAACACTTAAAGTCACCAAAATTTGAAGTTAGTGAAAACCAACCCAAAGGAAAGGATAGGAACGGTTTACCTTTGAAGGAATGGT
>JAOANK020806252.1:0-10655 GCA_026257165.2 Telfairia occidentalis | reverse complement strand
AGCATTCAAGATCTAACTATTGACATACTTTTTCAAGCTATATCAACTATAAAGAGATTTCATTCCACATTCTCATGTTATAGTCACAATAAATTCATACATCAAATACTATAAGGATTTAGCAATTATAATTCAACCATGAAATTAATCAATTTATCAAATTTAAACTAAAACATCCAACACCCTAAGATTACAAAGCTCCTCGTCACTCATTGGCTATAAATGTCTCTAAACAGGTTTAAATAACAGAAAAGAAAGTGAAGAAAAGAAAGAAGATTTTTCCCGAATTGATTCAACGTTGTCTCCTTCATCAAACCGCTCCTTGTGGTCTTGGTTTTCACCCTTGATCACTTGGAAGCACTTCTCCTTGCTCAGTAACTTATAAATTGAACTCCACTTCTCTCTCCCAAAACGACCTCTTTCAAAACCCAGACATAAGGTTATTTTTATAGAAATCGTCGCAGTGTTGAGATGCTATAACATAACATTGAGACGCTATGCATGATATTTATCAAAATGCCACTGTATTTTGAAAAAGGGGAAAAATTATCGAGATAGCGTTGAGATGCTATAGCATAGCGTCTCGATGATATCTCAAATTTTCTTATTTTGTTTAGAAAATTCAGCATAACGTTGAGACGCTATTTCTTCAACATCTCAACGCTGAAGAACCTGCCCTCATATCCCTGTTTGGGCATCGCAACGCTGTCCTTTGGCGTTGAGACGCTAGCTCTAGGGTCGCTCCTTTGATTTGGTTCATTTTTCACCCCGAACAACTTCGAATTCATCTCTTTCCTTAGAATGTTCAGTTCCTACAAAATTTTACAAATAAAAGTATCAAAGTACACTTTTAACATACAAAACTACTAAATTATAGGTCCAAAATTAGCCGTTTTTTAGTGCTATTAGTAGATCTCAACTCCGTGCTTCTTTCCGACCCTTCGTTTTAGTAAAAATCCCTAACGGCCGAGAAAAAGGGGGAAACATGGTTAAAAAGGGGAAAACTTGAGAAAACACCAAGATTGAGGACTCCGCTGCCTTACATGTTTCATTTGGGATATGAGGAGACGATGATGAGGCTATCTTCAGAAGGAAAACTTGAATGGAGTGAGAGAACTAAGGAAAAACTAAGGAAACATAAGAAAAGTACTTCGTCGGTCACCTATGTCACTACCCACCACTGCCATCAAGGAGTGAGGTAAACGTGAAGGAGGGAAAAATTTTGGGAGAAGGAGGAGGCTTTTGCATGAAAATGAGTGGGAAAAAAAAGAGGAAAAAAATTTGTTTGGGAAAAATAGGAAGGCATGGTGGCTAAACCCCCAATAACATATTTATAAGGTGCATCTCAACTCCCAAACCCTAACCCTAATCTCCCTATTTACAAGATTGTCATTATTATTAATTTTTTTCCTTTTTTTCCTAAAATAAAATCCTCCTTAATTTTAAAAAACCAAACTTCTTATTTTTTCCCTAAATTAACACTCATCAATAATTTAGTTCTTAATTAATTCCACAATATTACACTAAAATAGAATTAATTAACGGGACATTACAATAGTGGCGTCGATTTTAACAGTAGGCAATCTAGAGAGTCCTGGTGTGCTCTAAATGACTATGAACTACGAGACTTGGGGTATAGAGGGAACAAGTTTACCTGGAAAAATAAACACCCAGACAATGCTTTCATCCAAAAATATTTGGATCGTTGTATTGCTAACTACACTCTTATTAATATGTTTAATTTTGTTAATGTTAACCATCTTCCTTTCCTGTGCTCTGATCATAGACCCTTAGTTGTTTACCTACAAACAGCTCCTAGGGGTATGGATAGGTATAAAAGTTGTTGGTAAGGAGATTTTAAGATTCCCATTCTTACATAGGCCATTCTTACATATACCTTAAGTTGCTTTAAGATTCCCATTGTTGTGCAAATGAGTTAAACAAATTAATTGCAGACTTTTGGTGGGGTAGGTTAGAGAAAGGTAGGAAAATCCACTAGTTAAGATGGAAAAGGATGACTAAGCCGAAAGATTAGGGTGGGATGGGTTTTCAAGATATTCAAAAGTTCAATCAAGCACTGTTGGGAAAACACTTCTAGAGAATTCTTCAACAACCTCACACTCTCATGGAGAATTTATTTAAAGCTATATACATTTCCCTCATGATACTTTCTTAAATACTAATTTAGGTAGACGATCATCTTATGCATGGTGAGGTATTATCTAGAAAAGGGAGGTGGCCATGAACAAAGGTAGATGGCGTATTGAAATGGTGAGTTCATTGATATCTATAATGATCTGTGGATTCCTAGGGAATATTCGTTCAAAGTGTTATCTTCACAACATCCTTTAACTAACAAATAAGTGAAGTGCTTAATAGCAGATAATTTTGATTGGAAGGTTGATATGGTGCGAGAGTTCTTCAATGATGAAGATGTTGGGGTTGATGTTCTAAATCTTGTGAGTTTTCGCAGTTTGTAAACATTATACACAAATTATTTATATAATAAAATAAAGAGTTATTTGACATTTAGTGTGAATTAACTTAATTCAATAAACTAAGGTCCAAGGTTATTTTATGTAATTTAAACATGTATATACAAGTGGATCACATTTAAGGAATAACCTAAATGGTTTATAGTATATGAATAAGGTTGAGTACCTTATTCTAATAACACTATTAGATACGACTCACTTTGTAATTGTTATAAGAGTTGTAAAGTGTTACAAATGATTATCATTCTAATCGTTCATGTGAAGACATGTGAGTGAGGTATCCTATGCAAAGAGTTTGTATAAGATAGACTGCGAAATGATTAGTCTCTCTTTATAACGTCACTGCTTGAAGAGATTAACATTTCACTAGGATGATCATAGGTGACTTGACCTTAATCTCGAGTGAGTTGTAAAGTCCTACCTATGAGGGAAATCCTTTGATTTGTATGGGTGAGAGTAGCCAAGTTTGTCGACTCAATAAGCCTACCATTTTGGGGATTTGTCCAAGTTAGGAGCTGAGAACACATCTACGCAAGGTGAAATTCACTCGTTTCCATCTGGGTTAGTAGATGAATTGTTCTTTAAAGACTGATTCCAGGTCTTGAATAATGGGATGCCTTACCCTCTCACTGGCTAGAGAGGGGTCTAGTTATAGTTGGACTATAACTAATTGTTCGTTAGAGGGATCAGTGGTACTTAAGGAGTTAGATATAACTACACGAGTAATACAGTAATTTTGACCCAGCTGTAGTTATGAACAATTCGTGAAGGATCGACTTATTCTTGATTAATTAAATCCATGGACACAGAAATATATCTACAATGTGAATAGTGCAGTTGTCGATCTTTAGTGGAGTAACCTACAGTTAATGAATGTTGGTTAATTAATTAATCTCGTATCATGGAAATTCTAATCTGTAGGTCTATAAGGTCCCTTGCTAGCTCGCTAAGAATTTTACAAGAAATAATATTTTTGGAATAATTTGAATAGTTCAAATTATTTGAGTGAAATATATGGCATAATGTATAATGATACATTATATAGTTATAAATATGATTTATAATTAATACTATATAATATGTGAGAAATTAAATATTTAAATAAGGTTCAAATTTTATTTATATAAATGGGATTCATATAAATGCTATGGGTTTAATATGGATAGAATTCAGATTAAAACCATAGGTTAAACAGAGATATATGAATTTAATGTGATTAATGTGCATAATATATAGTTAATTAATTTATTATATATTATATATTATTTAATTATATTAAAATTTAATATAATTAAATTAATTCCCCATTAGTGGGGAGTTAATGGATGTTACGTGAGAAGAGAATTAAGGTAATTTTCCTTCCCGCTCTCTCCCTTATTCTCCTATATAATTCTATGTGGAGAACACATAATGGTCTTGCTGCATTTTACGTTTATTCCCTCTTACAAAACAAAAGAGAGATCTCACAATCTCAATTATTTCTTCTCTTGAGAATAGCAAGCTTTCTGAGTGGTGGTGTCCATTGGTTTGTGATTGCTTGCTAGTATTCGTGGCTCTGAAAAATCCAGTGAAGTTCTACAAAGGTAAGCGTACTACATTCTCTCTATTTTTCTTTGTCATACGGTCTTGCATATTAAATATTGAATGCAACGGCGTTCACGCGCTTCTAGGAGGAGTTCCATTCCTTCAAAGAATGCCTAAAAAATTCTTGGGATGCCCATAGGTGAGAAAAATGTTGTGGAACATAGATATTCTAGCCAAGTTTAGAATGTTTATTTGGAGAGCTTGCCTCCACATCCTCCCTACCAAGCTCAACTTATTCAAGCGACAGCTTGTGGATTTATTGTTATGACCCAGATGCAGGAAAGCAAACAAAACTGAAACTTCATGTGCTTTAGATGTGTAAATGAGTTCAGAAGCATTGGGCTCAATAGAGTCCAATGTTGCACTTTATAAATTTTTCATTCATTGATGTGTTGATTTCTTTTGCAGAATTTCAAAGGAGAGATTCAGCTCGATGAGCTATGTGTGCTTCTGCTTGGTAGTATGTGGGCAGCTTGGAGCATCCAAAACAACAACCTTTTTGATAAGCATATGATAGCCCATATGGAGCCAGCTCAATGGGCAACCAGCTATTTGGAGGAGATGCAATCACATATGGCCACGCACCAACAACACAAATTGTTAACAATGGTGGTGGGCTTTCTGGTTTTTCAAGAAACATACCCTAGGCCATGCACACCGTCACAAATTCGACCTACCAAGCAGAAGGATGGAGACCACAAAATCCAAGTGTTTAAAACTAAACTCTGATGCATCAGTAGTAGATGTCATGATAGGCTTCGGTACTATATTTCGTGACGCACGAGGAGAGGTGATGGTCATAGCAGAACGTTTTGATGTTTTAAATGTAACAATGGAGTATGTAGAAGCGAAGGCTCTCTGTACTAGAATTTGGCTAGCAAATGAATTGGACATTCATCCTATTTGGGTAGAAACGGATTGCACAACTCTTTGAACTTCATTATGGGAAACAAAGTTTGTGATAATGAGACTCAACTTTTAATTGCAGAGTTACTAGAGCTTTGGAGGAGAAAGACGGTTTTAGGATATTTTCTCATTCCACGGAAGGGAATAAAGTTACACATATCTTGGCCAACCATGCACGGAGAAAACAACATTCTGATACTTGGATTGAAGAAGCACCACATTGGGCAATGCAATAGTTGCTCTTCGAATAGAGTATTACATTTACTTGATTTTTGTATTTGTTAGCCTTTACTCAAAAAAGAAAAATAAAAAAAACATATGATTGCCACTTGGACATAGGGAGTTCATCTATATATATATATATATATTCTCATCTTTTAAAGGTGTAAAACATTTTTCCTTAAGCCAACCTGAGCATAGCTCGACTGGTTAAAGTATATCTTCCCAACCAAAAGGTCGTAGGTTCGAATCCTCACTCCCACATATTGTTAAATTAAAAAGAAAAAATGTTTTTCCTTGAACAAAGTAACTGCATACTTGAGTAGAAAATTACTATTTTTAGATTCATGAATCAAATACTTGATTATAATTTTATCAATATAATTTGATGCTAGGCAAAACTAACATTCAATTCTTGGGATCCCTATTTAATTTTGTAGAACTTACTTAATCTTTCACAAATCTTTTATTTCAAATTAGTTAACCAACTAGCTCTTTATGTTAGATAACAACCTTACATAATTCTTAATGAGTAAGGTGTCATTCTTATAAAGGACGAGAAAAAACTACAAAGCTATTGATGATCTTCTTATATATGTGTTTATCAACATTTTATTCAAAAGTCATAGGCTTTGATATATCTTAGGTTGGGTAATGAACCCTTGATTGATTTGCGTAAAATATTGTCATCAAGGTTGTAATGACCCGACTTCTAAGACTTAGGCTTAACTAGGACCGTTACTACATGCATGTTTTTAAATAATGTAAAAACTCAAAATAAAACTTTAAGGATAAAAAATAAACTTTTATTAAAAAATACTAAGTTGCAAATAAATTCAAACATTATCCCTAAGAAAACATGAACGTTTATAATAAAATAAAGTACTAAAATCATGAAGTAGTTCAAAGATATCATGAAAAATTAAACTAGACTATCTAATGCGGAAGCTATATAATCATGCAACCATGGCCCACATAGTAATCACACTCCACATCATCCACCTTGCACGTTCCCACAATTAACTAAAAAATATTTTTAAAGAAAATGGTTGAGTATTATAAAAATAATACCCAGTAAGTGACCCAACCTACTGGGTCAAACGCATACACATACATTCATGCATGAACATGATATAACATTTGGGACCTATCCTTGTCAGTTAAAACATTCTTTTGATTTTTTGTACTAGGTGAACAACAACCTTAATCCCGTCATGAAGCCATCTTACATTTATGTATGAGTGGCCCTCTATTTTTGAGGTATCCTACCACAACTGATGGTAGATAGTACCCATTCAGCGCAACCAGATCCTCCGATTCCAATGGTTGAGAGGTAGTTGTCACTTTCGTTTAAAACATGTACCATGCCCTATGGTTCATGCATAGGTACCACATACATATGACTTATACAACTCATCATAACAGATCATGAATGTCATAATCATACAACATATTATAATATAGATCAAGCATGCTACAATTAATATGTCACATAATAAATCAGACATGCTATAGATCAATACAAATTCAGCAAACAGGTCTAACCTAAGCCCTAAGGCAATTATGTAGTGAAGCCACTTACCTTAAGCGAAATCTCATTCACCTTTAGTGGCCCGATCTACAACGTTCTTGGTAAACATACACAAGGGAGAGAGAGGAAGAAAATTCTATTGGCGTCTGTCTGTCGCTGTCACACATTGTGCCGACCACCGCACGTCACACGCCACACCTACACCCACATGCCATTGCACATCGCACGTCGTTGCCGCTTCTTGCTACTAGTGATCCTTGTCGGTGCCACATGGGTTGTAAAGGGAAATGAGAGAGAGAGAAAACAAAAAGAAAAAAGGGGGAAAGGAGGCTAGAGTTTTTCTTTTAGAAACTTAAGGTTTCTTTCATTTTCCTTCTTTATTCATAAAAAGAAAATTATCTCCTTTTCAATTTCTTTTTAGCAAAAGAAATCCTAAAACAAATCTTTCTAAAACCATAAAAAATCTATTCCTAAATTTCTTTAATTTCTTTCCCTTTTATTTTTCATACTCAATTAATAGGACAATAAAATATATAGCTACAACATGCAATTCATACCATTCATTAAATGAAAAAAATACAATTAAACAATTCTATAAATAATTAAATACAAAAATAATAAGGCGAGATGTTACAAAGGTTTCCATTTAGGCAGACAATCTTGAAATTTATTTGTTCTCATATGCAAGAATGAGTTAGATAATAGACTTTAGCATAGGAATAAAATAGAAAGTTTACTCATAGCTAGTCCATTTTATCTTACTAGAGTTTAACCATTTATCACCCATCTAGCTCGTGTTACAAGTCTATATATCTTCATCCATATCTTCTTTTATTTTGTAGATCCATTTCCAGCCTATGAGTTTTACCCTACCAAGAAGATCGACGAGTTTTTAAACAGGTAGGAGTACATAAATTCCATTTCAAGCTAGATTCATGGCTTTTGATCTATTCAACTTTGTCTATTTCCTTACTACCCCTTTGAAAATCAATATGTCATTATTCTTGTTAATCTTGAATAAAGCCTATGCAACAGGTTTAAATGTCTTAAACCCTCCCACTAGAATGAGACCTATCTTGGTTGTGACTAGAATCCATCTAACTCTCACAAATGTAGTTAAACTATTAATAACTCTGATATGTTGACGTATTAGTGGTTACACTTGAAATCAACTCATCTAAAACCATATTTGTAACGACATGACTTCTAAGACCTAAAATTTCCTAAGATCATTACTAACTTGCATACTTAAAATGAAAAGAGGCTCGGAGATAGTTGAGAAAACTTAAATTCATTATAAAATATCCATAAGAAAATAAAAAAAAAAATTAAAAATGGTTAATGGGATCCTAATTTAAAACATAAAACAATAAAGGTCTTAAATGAAAGTTATAACAATTCCCAATTCATTAAAAAGTTAGGGATACAAAATAAATGTCTAAAAAAATAATCAAATAGTGAAAACAAAATAATCAAAAATGCATAAGACTAAATGACTTTGACCATGACCCTCATCACAATTGATCCTCACAATCCATCCAGCACACCCTTGTTATTACATGAAAAATATTTACAAAAAAGAATGATTATTAGAATACTCAATAAGTAACTCACTACTACAAATTTGATATTTAATGATGCTAAAACATTGTCACAAATATAATTTTTTACGATTTTTTTGGCATCATTATATTGACCCTCAAGAAAAGTGAATCAATGATGGTAATGAAAAAATTGTCATGAATAATTTAATTACGACAAACACACACTGTCACAAAAGTATTATTACTAACACTTTTAAATCGTTAGAAATTTTATTTTTATGACAATTGAACATTGTCGAGAAAGAAATCAATAAAATTTATTTTACCAAAAAAAAATTTAAATGAAGATAGTTTTAAACTATCCGAAAATGTTGATATTGACAATTTAACTGTCACGAAAAAGTTGACAATAACAAATTACTACTGTCAAGAATATATTAACTATGACAATTTTTTATGTCACAATTGTTTTGAATTAAGGTATCAAATCGTCAAGAAAAAATATACAATGATGGTTCGTAGTCATCACAAAAAGGTTTTTAATTACATGTTTTCATTATCACAACAATGCTTTTAATGACACCCCTGCTTTGTAGAATTGTCATAAATTTATAAACCATGATTATTTTAAACGATCACATAAAATATTTTAATGATAAAAAAATTTATGATGATATATTTTTCAGATCTTATTTTCCACATTTAGAATTTTGTATACACTTGTCAAATATAATAATATAACAATTTTATATATCCTTAGACCAAATAAGATCAAAGCATTCATATATGTTAACTAAGTTTGATCAAATTTGTACATTACAGCAATTTGTACACAAGCTATAACTAAAATGAGGAAAAATAACATGTGTTTTAAACACACTAGCCCAAAAAAAGGCCTATGCATTCGTTTATGGCAATGCGGTTTCTTGGCGAAGCTTCTTGAGATATGACTCTTCATGGTGGTCTTGAGATATCAGGCTTCTAGACTTCTTCATTTTTTTCTACTTCATCTTCTTCATAAAGCCATACACTGTTTTGGGCTGCTTTTAAAATGAAATAGAAAGAAAAAAGATGGCATATTAATGAATTGTATAATGACAAACTGCATCTAATTTTCAGCATGCTTTCGTTTGAAATATCACCTAATCATCCTCAAACTACATCCAACATGCTAAACACTTATTTAAACTAAATAGACATCCCACAAATTTCAATTTTAACACTATTGCAAATAAACTCAAATACAAACAATATAATTTTAGCATACTTATCAACACAATCCTTATTCAACAATCTCACAAAGTTTTTCAATATGTTAATAAGTCAAGAAACCTTAATTTATTGATAAACAAAAATTTTTATAAATTCAATCGAACACAAATACTCTAATATGTAACAAGAAGGGTTTCACAAATAGATTATAACATATTGGGGGGAGCGGGGATCCACAATTTGATCTTAATATATTAAGGGGATGTTAAATCAAATATGATAGTTAAATTGAATTATACATGTGAAACATATAAATAAAATATATATGTACCTATTAGACGTCCAACATAATGAAATAGGAAGAAAAAAGATGGCATATTCATGAACTGTATATTGACAGACTACATCAAATTTTTAGCATGCTTTCATCTCAAAAATATATGTACCTATTAGACGTCCAACATACTCTGAGATGAAAACTTTGGTTCAAACCTTCTCCTTGCTCAAAATATTGCTCCCACCAAAGCTAAGTCTTTCATAAATATTTAATACTCACATCAATCGCTTGTTTAGAACTACACTAAAATAAAATGAATAATTAAAACTCAGTTATGTACCTATCAGACATCAATGGTACTCCCAATCCAAAATTTCTTGCTAAAAAATGTTCTTTTGATTTCAAAGTTTCAATACTCACATCAACCTATTGCTTATAAATGCCCTCAAGTAAAATAATTTTTTTAAAAAAATAGTTAATATACTGACAGACCAAATTTTTTGTCGAGCTACAAGATTTCATCCTCCCAATACAACAACAAAAGTATCAAGATGATTCTTTCAACAAGAGTTCAGCTTCCAACTCCAAAATAATGTTAGCAACAAAATTGCATAACACAGTTTAATGTGTCTAAAAGTAGACCAAAAAAATCACATAGATTATGCAAAATAAATGTGGGACCCTATATACTCTACCCACTCAGCTCTAACAATATCAATATCGTCTTGTGTGTAAGTATGATTATGCAAAATTAGAATTTGCATAATTCGAATTCGGCCTTAGCACATATAAGTTACTTTCTAATTTTGCAGAACCAATATTAACTCCATTTCAAAAAATAAACACTTTATTTAATTCGAATGAAATAGAATACGATTGTTCTAACA
>JAOANK020806142.1:0-10656 GCA_026257165.2 Telfairia occidentalis | reverse complement strand
TACAATTTTAAAAAAACATATATTGAAACCGATCTCGAGCTTTCAAATAATCGATTCCTCATTTCAGAAAAATTAGAAAAATTGGAATTTCAAATATTTTTAGATTTCGTCGTGATAGATTTTTTTAAAAACAAAAAAAGTACAATAAGCTAAGTATGCTAATACCAAATATTACAAAAAAAAATATTTATATGAGCAACATAATTAATAAAAATCTATACTACAAAGAAAAGTTTAAAGTACAAAAATCAATCAAATCTAAAGTTTAATAACAGAAATAATAATAACAGAATTGAAAAAATAAAGAAAAATAAATGACCGATTCTAAAAATATAAAAAATATATACACATATATATATTTAAAAAGAGAACAAAAGATAAAAATAAATAAAACAAAAAAAAAAAAGGAAGAAACCCGCGGCAAAATTGCCGTCCAAATTTGCAACACATGTTTTTTCAATAGAATAATAATAAAACCATAAAGAAACGTGGAGAGAAGACATACGAAGAAATTTACTTTTTCTTTTAAGGAAAACAAAACTCTCTCTAAATAAAACACTCATTTTAAAGAAAACCTTTTTTTTTTCTTTCTTTCTCTTGTCTTCCCTATTTCTCTCTCACTTATCTTCTTCAAACTCAACCAATTTTTTCTTTTTACTCTTGCTTCCGTCTCTCTATTTTTTTTAAGCTTCTCTTCCTCTCCTATTTTCTTCTTCATTTTTTAATTTTTACGAACTTTCTACTCATATATCTTTTTACTTTTCTCATCGAAGTCGAAGAGAAGAAAAAGAAAAAGACGTACTCTCTCTTCCTAGAAGTTCTTTACTCTAGGAAGAGAAAAAGACGTACTCTCACTTATCTTCTTCAAACTCAACCAATTTTTTATTTTTACTCTTGCTTCCGTCTCTCTATTTTTTTTTAGTTTCTCTTCCTCTCCTATTTTCTTCTTCATTTTTTAATTTTTACGAACTTTCTACTCATATATCTTTTTACTTTTCTCATCGAAGTCGAAGAGAAGAAAAAGAAAAAGACGTACTCTCTCTTCCTAGAGGTTCTTTACTCTTCCCTTCATTTTTCTTTTACCAATATGCTTTTCTTTACTTCACATTTTTTTGAATTAGAGAGAACTCAAAAGGCTAAAAGAGTAGGAAAAAATTAGAGAGGTGGGAGAGATGAACGAACAGAGAAGTAAAAAAAGAAACCTCCAAAATACAGTAAATAATTTATTTATTTTTTATAAAGAAGAGAGAAGTAGATCTAAACCATATGCATGCAAATGAAAAATAAAGAACTAGCATTACAGAGAATAGAAAGAAACGAAAAAAAATGAAGATACCAAAGCCTCTAATACCTACTACACTTTTCTTTTTCTTTTTTTTTTTCAATTTCTAGTTTTGTGGGTGAAATTTATTGGCTATACTCTTTGAATTTGATACCATGCCACAATGAACCATTACTCAAAAAGAGGTTGGAATTTGGGAACAAATTCAAAATTCAAAATCAAGTTTACTTCTTTGATTTTCTGTTCAAACAACCAACAAAAATTAAATTGAATATTTCAAATTGAAGGAAACGAAACAATTTAATTAACAAAATAAAAAGAAATGACACTCAAAATTAATTACTATAATTATTAAAATAATAGTAGTTAATTTTAAAAAGAATAGAGCAAAAATAGATTGTTAAAAAAAGATACACACAAACTATAATCTAGAAGCTTCTCGAAGTTTCTATGGTAAAACTTCTAGATTTTTCTTGAAAATGTAAACACATATATTGAAAGTGAATCTAGAAATATTCTAACCTTCCCTTGGGCTCCAAGAAATTCTAGAGAATTCTTTGAATAAGGAAAGCCTTATCTAGAATATATTTTCAAGAGGGGCCTAAAAGTTTCTCTTGACTTGGGCCCCAAGGATTCCTTGCCTATAAATATGAGGGAAGTCTCCATAAATGAGACAAGTTAAGAGAGTTAGAAGTGAAGCAATATAGTGAGAAAGAAGTGTGAGAGAACTTTCTCTCAATAGTATCCACTTTTGTACTTTCTCAATAAAAGTTTATTTTCTCAAGAGTTTGTCTATTTCTTTTTGTGCTAAATCGTTTTCACATAGATGGCTTAACAGTGAAAGAAAAATATAAGAGATTTTTTAAAACAAAAAATTAAATGAACGAGATATGGTATCTACAAAATTATTAATTTTTAAATTGAAAAATTCTTATTTGATTTCTATACAAAATTTTAAAAATAGAAATGAAGTATAAAAATAGGAGTTTAAATACTCTTTTGTTTTTTTAACTTAAAACTTTTTCTATTTTAACATCTAACTTTCAAAAAAATGTCAATCTTGAGATGAATTAACATTCCCTATGGTCAGTGTGTTGTAAATAGGCTACCAAATAAGGAGGAAAAAGTAAAGCAAAAGTAGTGAAAAAAAAACTTATGGATCAAGGAATTAACCCACCTTGTTCAAGTGGATTAATTAAGGAGGGAGATTGGGAAATCATTTGAAAAAGCATCATATTAAAATGTCTAACCTGAACATAACTCAATTGGTTAATACATATATCTCTGATTAAAATGTCAAAGGTTTAAATTCTCACTCTCACTAATAATTGTTGAACTAAAAAAAAAATCATATGCCATCAAATTCGCTCTTGCCACTTTATTTACAACAAATTAGTCATGTGTATGCCTATTATTCATCTTAAGATGTGGTCTATATCACCAATCTATTAGGTTATTAATGGTATAAGAATCAAAATAGACATTTTTTTAAAAAAATTAAGAATTGAAACAAACGTGACCAAAATGAAACAAAGTGGATCGTATTCCAAGACAAATGAATTTTAAACTAAAAAAAATATAAATGGTACATTTTTGGGGGAGTTCTATGCATATGAATATGTGCTCATCAAAAAGGAAAAATAATTTATCTCATTACAGATTTAGTAAGTGTTTGGTATTAACAGTGTTTGGTTAAATTTTCGAAGAGTACTTTTAAGTAATTAAAAATATTTTTTTGAATTTTTAATAATAAAAAATGGTTTGAAAATTTGTAAAATATATAAAATATATAAAATATATTTAAAACCTTTTAAGAATAAGTATTTAATTAATTTTCTTCTGAAACCCTTTATATAATAAATGTTTTATTTGAAAATATTTTTTTAAAAAATTATATCAAACATCCACTTTGTATGGTAGAAAGAAACGATTCTCTCCCCTTTTAAAAAAGAAAAGATTATTAACAAAAGAACCCATAGAATAAAAAGAAATTTACCATTGACATGAAGTACAAAAAAAAAATATAAAATAAGAAAGAAAGAAACTTTTGTTTTTTTTCCCTTTAACATAGGTTGGGGATTTCAACTGCCAATTCGAATATAGTTCAGTAGATAAAGACATCTATTATCATAGCAGAAGTCAATAGTTCTATTCTCATCCCTACAAATATCCAACTGAAAAAAGAAAAAAAAAAGTTGACAATTCAAATTTCTTTAACATTTTACTCGAACCATAGTGGAAAGAAAGTTTAAAAAGAAAATTTAAAAGATAGAATTTGTACTACAAACTACGGCTGGTTAGATTCCCATTTTGGATGAAATTTATTAGAATAATGGAATCAGAGAGTTAGTCGGAACTATATTGGAAAGAAAATTTAAAAGATAGAATTTGTACTACAAATTACGGCTGGTTAGATTCTCATTTTGAATGAAATTTATTAAAATAATGGAATTAGAGACATTAATCTTTAAAGGTGATTTTTCTTTGAGGTATTTACATAAATAAATGTGTAATTTTAAATGAGATATTACATACATGACATAAAATAAATATGTATTTAGCAAATATAATTAAAAGTTTATAATTTTATAAAAATAACATAATTTTAATCAAACTCAAACATATGTTATATTTTTTTAAAAAAGAAAAGTTGTAACATATTTGAAAATACATATTAATTTGATGTTATGGAGTGAACGTTTCCATTTTTAAATATAGCAAAAAGTTTATAATTTTACAAAATATCATAATCAAAATCAAAGTTAAACTCAAATTGTAATGTAAAACATACTACAAAAATTCAAACTTATGCTATATTTGAAAAAAAAAAAAATGAAAAGTTGACATTTTTCAAAATACAACAATTTTATGCTATGAAATTAAATTATCACATTTTTCCTTTTTCTTATGGTAAGGATTAGTTTAAGACTGTTGTTAAATCAATTCCTGTCAACTGTACCTTTGAAAAATTAAAATTAACTGTAATTTGAAGTAAATATATAACAGGTTAAAACTTTGGTAATTTAATACTAAATTATTGTGATTTAGATATAATGATTAAAATAAACATAATATTACAATTGTGCATAATATTATAGTGATATTTAATTTCAAAATTTTTAAAAGAAAACAATGTAAACATCCATACAATTTAAATACAAATTATATTTTGTTTGTTTTAAATTATTTGAAAATGTTTTTAAAAAATAATTGTTATAATAAATTGTGTCGAAAAAAATTTAATTTCAATTTAAATAAAAATAAGGTAAGAAAAATAAACTTTATTGAATTAAAAAAAAGGGTACACGGAAGAAAAAAAATTTAAATTTAAAAATAAAACGGATGAGATGAGAAAATTGTAGTTCACGCTATTTGAAAATTTTTGTCATAGATATGGAAGAATAAAATGGTAACTTTAAAAAGTTTGTTAATAAATACTTTGAATTTTATTGTGCTTAAGGAAAACAATACCCCAAATATCTCGTATGATATTTCATGGTTTTGTTTTTGATTTTACCTAAAAAAACTTTCATACCAATAAAGATAGTTGTCCTCACTTATATATCATCGATCTCTCACTTTCTTAGCGAATGTGAATTTATGTTTGCACTCCTAACATGTGAAAACCAATTTCAAAAGATGTGCAAGCCAACTTCAAAAGTTGTTCTTAAATTTGGCATAACAACTTTGATTGAAAAAGTGACTAGGTGTAAATTAATGGAGAATCTGTTTCAACTTGCAGTCACTTTCGAAGTCTTCAAAATCAACCCCCAAACAGACTTAAAACTTTTTGAAACTTCTCTATAAAAATAAAGGGGCGAACATTCTCACTTATTGTTGAATTAAAACAAAAAGTTGAATATTATATATAATTTATCTCTTTAGGAAGAACATATTAGATTTTCAATTATTATTAATGTGACTCATTTACATTTATTCCAATAATTGTAGGCCCATGTTAGTGGGTCAATTAATTAAAAGATAATTTCTCTAATTTGCATAATGATGAAAAGTGTATATATGAAGATAAAACATTAAGAATTGTGTTTCTTTCTCTTAACATTTTTTAATGCTTTAATTAACCTTTCTTAATGGAGAAAAAATACTACATACTTGATTAGACAGAGAAAGAACATTTCTTGAAGGGGCGAATCTCTTGCAATCACTTTCGAAGTCTTCAAAATCAACTCCAAACCGACCTAAACCTTTTAAAACTTCTCTATAGAAGTAAAGGGGAGAATCTTGATTCCCACGTGTTGCTGAAGTAAAAAAAAAAAAGAAAAATTGAGTTAAATATTATATATAATCTTGATGTGAGCGAATATTTAATAGCAAGTTTTTTTTTAAGTGAATATTCATCTTTTTTTTTTTCTTTGAGTTAAATATTATATATAATCTATCTCTTTAAGGAGAACAGTCTCATCAATGAGAATCTACACAAGGGAAAACCATGTGTCATTAGTTGGATTAATCATGTGTCATTAGTTGAATTATATTATTAGGGGCATCTCGATTATATAGAAACATAAACAGTGGCATTTCAAGTTAAGTTAAGACTTTCAATAATGCACGATGGAAGCAAATAAAACTTAGAAATCACAACAAAAAAAAAAAAGGAAAAAAGAATCAAATCATTTTACTTTATATATATTTATAAAACCTAATAAACGAACTAAAAGCATGAGAAAGGTATTAGGATAATAAGTTTCTCCATATTGATATGCTATTTTAAGCTTAAATAGACTTTTTTTTTTTTTTTTAGTTCAACAATTTATGGGGGCGTAGAAATTCGGATATGCCTTTAACCAATTGAAATATGTTCGATTTGGCCCCAAATTTTCAACTTAAATCATATGAATTTTAAAATAATTATATTACAATAAATTTAGATATTAAATATAAATAAAAATCAATTGAAATAATATGTCTATACTTTAGTCATTATAGCAATTTATTAATAATTTACCAAACATTATAACCTACTTTTTGAGACTTCAAATTAAAATTTACCAAACATTAATTTATTTCATATTACAGCTGATTTTTCTAAAAGCACAGTTGTCGGCAATTATTTAAAAGCTACAACAATCCCAAACTAAGCTTTAATATATGTTCGGGATTGCTTTTGCTAGGTCAAAAATAATTTTGGGAGAATTTTAACCGAGACTTTGGTAAAATGATTATTCCATAATTTATATAAGATCAGGTTACTCTTACCTAAATCACGTAGATAGCTGCTTTTGAAATTAACTTTCTTAAGAATCTACATCTATTCCGTTTTTATTAGATATTTCTTTCTTATATCATTTTGTATTTAAATTTGGAATGAGATTTTGATGGATTCAATTTTTTATAACAATTATTTTTTTAAAATCTTTTATTAAATAATTTGTAACTTAAATCATATAAATTTTTAATTGTAAGCCACACATACTAAATAATTTTGAATCAAATTTGGAAATGAATGGCAAAAAATCTCTACTATATTAAGAAGAGGGATCATAGAGAATTATCTTTTACCTTCTTTACCCCTCTTAGTTTTCCAAAAATCCAATCATTTCTCCACTTCATCTATTAAATCCCTTTCACACACACTTTTTTTCCTTTTAAATTAAACTACACATAAACATTAATTAATAATTAATAACTTTGAATTAACTGTTATTAATTAAAGGTTCATTTGCTTTTTTTTTTTTTTTTAAGTAAATGTTGTGAAGATTAGATATTTTTAGGTTGAAGATGAAATTTTTTTTTTTGGGTGAACATGAAGTGTTTTTTTGCCGAAATTCTACAACCACAAATTACATGATGAATTATAGATGCTTTTTTTTTAGTATGGTATAATGAACATCTTGCCTTTCCTATAAATAGTTCCATATATTTGTCAAAAAATTCATTGCTAAGAAAGAATAATTGTGTTTTACCTTTATGCTAAATTCATTGATTCAAGATATATTTCAATCTTATAATTTTTTTTAATTCATTTTATTTCAAATTTCAAATCTAACCGAACCTGAAGTTAATAACCTTACATATCAAGTTAATCATTTAATTTTATTGTCCTTAATATAGTTGTTCATTAATTTATTTTTATTATTTTAACCAACATAAAGATAAAATTAAAATATAATTCTCACAAGTAAAACGCACGTTAATATTTTCTAATTTACACTAAATGTAATACATAAATTTGAGAATTTGATTCATTAAATTACTATATATTTAATCTCTTACCTATATTTCTTTCGAACAAGAACAGAATAACAAGAACAAGTAGTACTTTGTACTAATGTACCAGAAATTGTTTCTTCTTAAAAGAACACATTTCTTTTATTAACTGTTTAAAAGTTCGAACTGGAAAGAACAAATATATTCTAGCAAAAGCATGGAGCTGGGCTCATTCACAATGCTTGACATCAAGAAATAATATACGAACCGCATATTATGGACGTGTGGTTTCGAGTGAAGCTTCCAAGACAAGTGAGAATATTCTTCCACGTTAAATATATCAAATTGTTCTTTGATCTTTTATGTAGTTTTTAATTTTTAATTTTATCTTTTAAAGTTCGTTATTTTACTTTTTCATGCATTAAAATTTCTCAATTTCAATCTTTCCTTAAAAAACAATTGTTTAAATTTATTAATAAAATGTTGACCAACCCACATGCATTGACAAAATCTATTTTCTTACTTCAATAATTGTATTGTAGGGTCGAGAGATCAAACCAACAACCTTTACTACTGTAGTAGATACCTTATCCACTAATCTATGTTTGAATTGACATCAACCAAAAAATCATTCTTTCAAGCTTACATGTTTGAATATGTTATTAAAGTAATTATTTAGTGACATAAAAGTTTTCTATTAACAAATTTTAACATTTTTGTAACAAAAGAATTTAATTGAGAAGTTTTAATATATTAAAGATATAATTGAAAATTTTAATATACAATTAAGGACTCAATTCAGAATTGGCTGAAGATTAGAAATCATTTTAATTTTCTTTTAACATTAATTTGATCTACTTTAAAAATTGTATAGATTTAGGCCGTGTTTACTTCCCTTCAATCAGAATGAAAATGAATCTAAATGAAAATCAATCGGAATGAAATCAATTGAAATGAAAATCTTATTCATTTGATGTTGTTTGCTAGGACTAGGAGTTGTATGGAATCGAAATCAGAAACTCATTCATGTTGTTTACTTTCATCTGGAATCGAAATCAAATAAATGATGATTACAAAAATAACCTTTTGTATTTCTAATTAATTAAAAAGCTATGACAATTATTAAGAAGAGAGAGAAATAATATGTGTAAAATAATTAATAAATATGATGTAGGTCCCACGAAATAGAGAATGAGAATAAGATTGATCACTTTTTTTTGGAAGAAATGAGATTGACTCTTTGGGGAGTGATTCCCAAATTTTAGGTGGTCACACGTTTGATTCTCATTTCTTACTTTTAGTAAAAAAGGGAATGAAAATTTTCATTCTCATTCCTTGATTCCGATTGAAGGAAAGTAAACAGAGTCTTAATCTAAAATTTTTCACCAGTGTGAGTGATCATAGTCCTCAAATTTAGACTACACTGGAATATGTAGTCATTATCGTTAACAACATTAACTGAGATGCAGACGTGGAGTACTATACATAATGAATTTGATAAATTTTAACTGAAATGATATGATATAAAAATGAACATATAAATAAACCCAATAAATAATATTCTATATTAATCCATAATAATTTAATAGAAGCGTAATTTAAAATTCAAACACGTGGTTATGCATCTCATCTGGATAATTCAACAATCAAAATATTTATTCCTTTTTCGAATTTCGAGTTTCAAATCTTTACCTCACTAAGTTATATAGGAAAACGCGTGAGAGATGATGCTTTTCTCCCTCTATAAATATCCGCAAAGCACACCAAACCTTTCTTCAACCCACAGAAAAAAATCTCAATCACTTCTTTTTCCATGGGAAATTCCAAAAGTAGAAGTTACAAACGCGTTCTGGTTCCCTTCTCAGAGGAGCAACTGGTCGGCATTTTCCAATATTACGACGAAGACGGAGACGGGATGCTGACGAAGAAGGAGTTGAAGCAAGCCTTCAACTATCTAGGTTCGAGGAACAGTGCCTTCAGAGCCGCCGATGCCCTCCACGCTGCGGATGCCAATGGCGATGGGGTCATCAGCTTGGAGGAGATGAACAAGCTCATTCAATATACCAAAAGTTGTAATTACACTCTTTGTTAAGAGTATATATATTGTAGTAGTTTTTGTAGCAACGCGACGTAAGTTTTTAGAAATTCTTTAGATGGCTCAATTCTCTGCATTTTATTAATGAAAAAAGAAGAGTTTTATACAGCCCAATACTTCAGTTTCTATCAGTTTTGATGACGAAGAAAACGTGGGTAACTTCCCACTAAGCCTTAAACAGTAAAGACAAAAATAATAATGGAACCCAAATAATATAAAAAAACAACTAACATAAAAACGACACCGTTGGACTAAAAATAAGAGATATACTTTCCTTGACTGAGATGAATACCATGCCCATCTTTGTGTACTTTAATCCCAAGAAAATATGACAACGTGCCTAAATCCTTGAGGGCAAATTTCTCATTAAGATGTTTGACAAACTGATTAATCATACTTTGATCATTGCCTGTGATCAGTATATCGTCAACATAAATTAAAATGAAGATTCTGACCTGGTTGTGTGAAATGAAGAACAAAGAATTATCAACACGTGAGTTTTTAAATCTCCAGTTGAGCAAAACTCCTTTGAGTCTATCATACCACACTCTAGAAACTTATTTCAACCCATAAAGAGCCTTATTGAGCTTGCAAACATGATGAGGATGTTCTGAATCTACATAACCTTCGGATTGTAACATATATACATTTTCTTTCAAGTAGCCGTTGAGAAAAGCATTATTAATATTTCGTTGCCTTATCGACCAATCATTAGAAACAACAATAGTGAGAATAACCCGTATTGTAGAAGATTTCACAACAGGACTAAATGTTTCTTTAAAATCTACCCGTAAAAATTGATGAAATCCTTTTGCAATTAACCTCGCCTTGTGTTTAAGAATACTTTCATCACGGATTTTTTTTAAGTTTGAAGACCCATTTGCAGCCAACAAATTAAAACTAGAAGAATTTGGTAGAAGGGTCCAAGTCTTATTTCTAATTGGAGCTTCCATTTCTGCATCCATAGCTTTTTTCCACTCCACTGACTGTAATGCTTCTTTAACACTCTTAGGCTCATGAAAAGTACTGATTTCTGTTTGATGTGTTAAACTATCAACATGAAAAGTTAGTAATTTAGGTTTAAATATCCCACTTTTTGATCTAGTCTGCA
>JAOANK020806033.1:0-10656 GCA_026257165.2 Telfairia occidentalis | reverse complement strand
AAGAAAGGTTCTTCAAAGAGAATAGCAAGTTCTCCAAGTGGTGGTGTTCGTGATACAGAATACGCACGTGAATTGAAAGAGGTTCTTCAAAGGTAAAATCGTTCTCTGTATTTTAGTTTTCTGTAAATTTTTTTCCTACCCAAATTCATGTTTGAATGCATTAAGCATTCAACCGCTTCCGCTGGGAATTCGAGTCCTACAGTACCAAATTGGTGTAGGACTAGGATTTATGAAAAACCCTATAAATATGCTTGTTATGAAACCATAACCACCAAGCCTTTTTATTTTCAAAAGAAAATTTCTTTTCCCTTTCACGCCAACCTCCTCCACCATAATTTATCACAAATTCACTCGCTCTCTCATCCTCCCATTGGCTGCAACGCATCGATAGTAGTAGCGACAATCCTAAATAGTGAGCTCAAAAAAACTTGTTGTGAAACGTAGATCAAGCTAGTAAGAATTAATTTAGGATTATTTAGAAAGCCAAAGTAAGTGGCTTTGCTCAAGGAGAAGCCTTCAGGCTAGGATAGATAAATTGTATATTAATTTACCTTGTAAAAATATCTGACTGCGTAATATATGTTGTATGTCGACATTGAGCATGTTTGTATGATCTTATGTTCTTGATATCTATAAAAATACTAGATTGAATGCCATGATATGTATAAGCATGTTGACTGCTAGAGGCATCGATTGATGAATATGTTGGGTGCCTTAAATGTTGTAAAATTTCATGAATAAAACTTGTATTCTAAATGACTGATAAGGCAGTTGAGACCTATGCATAGACTATTGTGTGTTGCACAGACGAAAATAATGAGTAACAGCCCCATCGATTTAGAGGGTCGGTGTTGGGGGGCCTAGCTACACTGATTGAGTGTCATCTATCCTCAAATAGTTGTAGGGCCCCTTGAGAAGTCTCACACTAGTACTCCAAAGGTGACATTTGAAAGGAAGAGGATGTGCTGTCACTGAGAGGATTTTAAATGACATGTCATAATGAATTGGCTACCAGCGTATACTGAATAATGAATTGACTTCTAGCTTAAACTTAATAATGAATTGGTTGGTCGCCCAGACTGAAAATGCTAGGAATAGGTCTCGCATGAGCATTACATGATTGTGTGTGTTTACATGTCCAATCGTGGGTTGAGTTACTTACTGAGTATGTGTTTTACATACTCAACCTTTTCTTTAATTTTTTTTTCAAGTAATGACAAGAGGATACTGGATGATTGATGAGGATTAGTTGTGGAAAAGCCAAGGTCGAGTCACATAGTTTTTTGCATCTTTAATTGTTTTATTTTCAATAATTGAATTTATGTGAGATTATTAAACTTAGTTATTTTATATTATTGAGCCTTTATGAGGTTTAGCATTCTTATCAATTCTTGGAGAAAATTTTTAGTAATATGTTATTATTATTTTTTATTAAATTGAGATCTCGATAATTTATATTTAATTATTTCTCTATTACTTTGGCTACTTTAAAATAAAGTAAATTTCTAAATGCTAAACTCAAGTTGTTTCATCGTTTTAAGCATGCATGATTGTGACGATCTTAGAAAATTGAATCTTAGAAAGTCGAGTCGTTAAAAGTCTAGATTGATGTGTTCAGCATTCCAAGGATGCTTAAAGGTTCGTCCCGAGCCATCTTCTAGCTGATACAAGCCAAGTCGCACAATTTTTGCAACTTTGTAAGGTTCTTCGCAAGTTGGCCAAAGTGGGCTGTTACGGGGGTCCCTGGTGTTAAGCATAACTCACCTAAGGACAATAAGTGGAATCACCGTGTCTTGATTTTGGTTGATGCAAAAATCTAGATAAGACGTTGAGGTGCTTCAGCTTGATCGCTGAAAGTGAATTGAAGAAGGTAGAGTTAGATGATCTCTACCCTTCGTCGAAACTTGTCCTTCGAGCAAGAACCTTGCACCACTATGTGATTAGCCTTATACACTTCGAAGCTTAAGTCAGAGCTTAATTTTAGTGACAAAAGAATGAGTTGAATCCCTTTTGTGAAGGTTAGCTCTCTATTTATAAAGAAGATTTTGGTGAAAACTCTTCCCACAACTTTTCACTAGGTTGGGAGGAGTCCTTCTGGGATCCACTTTCGTACGGGCCTTAAGAGGCCCGAGAGGCTTCACTTTTCCTTTTCGTTCTTAAGAGGCCTAGGAGGGTAGGAAGTGGATGACAATCTCCAGTTGGGCTTTAAGACGCTTTGTAAGGGAGATCGGGTTGGAGTTGGGTCGTTTTGTTCCCCCTAACAACTTTTATTTTGCTGTTAACAAATCGATAACACAGTTCAAGTATGTATACTAACATGTTAACGTGAACATGTATTCAAACTACATATATTGAACAATGAGTATTAGATAAATAATTTTTTGGAGTCAAAATAATATAATAAGAACCAAAATAATCACATTTTCAAAGTTTAAAAACTAAAATAGAAACTATGAAAGTTTACAGACAAAAAATCGTTACTTTTTAATGTTCAATTCAGGCACCAAAATAAAACAAACCTACAAATTGAAGAGATTAATAAGATTTAAATCAATTATAAGATAAACAAAATAAAAAGAAAACCCTAACTTCTTTATACCTAGTCATGACCCCATCTCCCCAAACTTCACACACTATCCATCTTTGTATCGTACTTTATGTACTCTCCATTTTTATCTCCCTCATATTCTAAGAACATGGTTGTTATTTATTGGAAATGCAACCAAAGTTTCACTAGTCTAGAAAAGGAGAAGATCCATGGTATATAAGTGAAGTCATCTTCATTGAAAGAAGGCCTTTTGGGAGGTACTTGTTGTTCTTAACAAGTGGTATCAAAACGAACCCTAACTTCTTCTTTATAGGGGCGAAAGACCAATCAAATTGTTTAGTAATAGGTTCCCTCCAAAGTTTCCTTCAGGAAAGTTGGAGCCCACAAGCGAGTTGTATCGACTTAGCCATGTCAATAAAATCCTTGGGTACAAAGAAGTGGAAAGTAGGTAAGCCTTCATGAAATAGTCGTGTGGAAATCCATGGTAGGGCTTTATCGGACATTCATTGTGCTTTGAGGAAAAAGATTTGACTTGGATATAGAAGTGAATGAATAGATGACTATTTGAGTGAAGGCTTGACAACCTTTGTTTGAGGAGAGGATTGTTGAAAATGCGACTAAATTGGCTAGACAAGGGAAAGATCCATAATATATAAGTGAGAGACAATATCTTCATTGGTGTGAGAGTTTTTAGGTGAAACAAAAAACAAAGCCATGAGGGCTTATGGCTAAAGTTGACAATATCATACACCATTATAAAGATTTAATTACAAAACTAGTCTCTATGATTTGGGTAAAATTTTGAATTTAGTTCTTATGATGTAGGTAAAAATTTAAATTTGGTCCTTATAATTTGGGTTTAGTTTCAATTTAGTTTTTATGGTCTGGTTAAATATCACAAGTCATCCCTTGAATTGTGTTTTATCCCCTAGGTAAAAAAAATGTCAATATGATTAAGTTAGGGACAATTTGTGAACTTTAACTAAACTATATGGATCAAATTTGAATTTTTTAATTCATAGGAACTAAATTGAAACTAAATTTAAAACCTAGAGTTCAAATTAAAAATAATCCTAAACTATAACAACTAAATTGAATCATTTAAAACTATAGGGACCGAATTCAAACATTGCCTAAACTATATGAAGACCAAATTTATAATTTAACCGAACAATAATTTCGGTCGGTCGATTGGTCGAAGAGGTCAGGAATCAAACTCGCTCACTGATGAATGGTCAATTTTCAATATATTAGACAAGTCGATTTAGTCGGTTTCGATTAGAAAAGCTGGTTTAGATTTTTCGACTTCAGTCCAAAATGGATAGAAAAGGTAGGTTGTCTGCATACTGTTTCTGAAACACACATTATTATGTATGTTTACCCCTATCGAAGTTTTCAACCTTCTCACCCATCCTTGGAAGAAATAGCTAAGACAGGTTTGGTATAACTTTTAAAAAATATTTTAAAGTAAAATATTTATTATAGAAGTATTTTTTTAAAAAAAAATTAATTAAATACTTAATTTTAAAAAAATTTAAATATATTTTATATATTTTTACACATTCTAAACTATTTTTTATTATTAAAAATTCTAAAAAAACATTTTTAATTACTTCAAAGTAGTTTTTGAAATTTTAATTAAATACTGTTAATTTTAGAAAAAAATATTTTTTTTCTATCAATAAACAATCTAAAAGTCGTATCAAACACACTCTTGGTCTATTTTTTATACCAAATTTTATGCAAATCATAGAATTAGCAATCAATGTGCTATGTCAACATTTAAGTAATAGTATTCATTTTTTATTATTATTATTATTTGAGATGATGATAGATTTATTAGAATCCAAAATTGAAAATTTAATCATACGTCAAAGAGTTTAACGTACCCTCGTACTAAATTTAGCCCCAATATTTCTTTCTTCTTCTGTCTCTCTATTAATTATTATTTTCATTTTTTCTTTTTAGATTTTTTTAACCTTCGGGTAAATCACTTAGTTTTAAGGTATTTATCCTCCACACATTACGTTCTTAGTTATTGGGTGTGTAATTGTTTTTTGTTTAGATCTCCATCGTCAACTTCCACTTATTGCTATTAGTCACGTGTTATTCATTAGTATAATTGTCATTTACTTTCAAAACCCCTAATAATGGGAGAACGCAAATCTTATGAGATATGAGAGGGGCCATTATTTTGTTTTTTGTATGTACGTGGGCATTTGGACAAAGAATATTCTCAAACTTTATTACATATGCAAACAAACACAGGCCCTTAACTGTAATATCCCAGCTAATAATTTAGAAAAGGCCAACGACTTTCTTCCATATTTTATTTTTATGAAGTACTAATAATAGAGGTGAAGTGAAGATTTGATTCTTGTTTCCAAAATCAAGAAAAAGAAAAGTGGAGATTTGATTCCTATGTGCACAAAGTACTTTTTCCATATAAAAAGAGAGAACCATCTCGATCGCTAAATTGGATGTGTAGCAATAGTACGTCCACATTTCTTCTCCTTGAATCCAAATTTTTAAATATAATTTGTTGTAGTAGTATATATATGTACTCTTTGTTTTATTTATTATTAAAAACTAGTTTATATTATAAATTTACACTTTGAACGTTCGGGCATGTGTCTCTTATACGCCTCTGAACTTTCAATCTTTAGTCTAACAGGTTCCTAAATTTTAAAAAATATTTAATAAGTCTCTAAACTTTCAATTTTGTGTCTAGCCAATAGGTTATTTGTTGAGTCAATTTTTTCCTTGGGTCAAATGTGGAGGTCAAGACCCACTTTGTTTCATTTGTTGATTAATAAGAAAAACAGAAATTGTGTTGGGAGGCTCGTCTTTGAATCTCCTTTTCACAAAAGTCTCTTATTAAAATAATTTACACTTTTAAATTATCTGTTTTTTTATTGTATCGCTTTTACAAAAATATCCTTTCGTAATGAGCTCATTTATTTCATAATTTTTGTTTTTAAAATTTCTCTCCAAATTTCGTTTTTCAATTAATGCCATTGAAAATCTTTCAATTATGTTATCTTTTTGTTTAAATTAATTACTAATAATTATTTTTATTAAAAATCTCTAAAACCATGTAACCAATTAGGTAAATTTTCAATTATGTTATTTTTTTTTGTTTAAATTAATTATTAATTATTATTTTGATTAAAATTTCCTAAAATCATGTAATTAATTAGGTAAATCTTTTAATTATGTTATCTGTTTGTTTAAATTAATTCTAATCTAAAAAATCCATAAAATCTTCCTTTTTTTCAATTTTTCTTTTTAAAATATTGTCTTGTCTTCTCACAATATTTCCCTTTTTCATGTAACAGGTTTCGTTCTTCAAGCTTTTCACATTGTTCTTTTTAAGCTGTTCACACTTTTACACTTTTTATGATTATGTTTCTTTCATTTAGTTTATATATTTTACTTGAATAAATTTCTTATTCTCCCTCTGAGGTTTGTGTGTACAATATATGCCTCGTATATAGTAAATATTTTACATGCGCACGTTGATTCATACGCCAAATTTTCTATATATACTACATATGTATTTATCATACCCGCTCATTCAAATTAGTGATTTAACTAGCTAGAATCTCGGTTCATATTTTTTTCAAACGTTTTAGTAATTTGTCATACTCTGTATGATTAATTTCATTTCAAAACGTGAAATTTCGCATATTTTTATCTTCTATGTATTCGAACACAATTCATACATTTTTCATTCGCATTATGAATATTTCAAACCATGATTTCATGAATAATACATCTCATAATTTTATTTTAAAATAAAAATCTCCATTTAAGTTTCAAATTCAAGTTTCACACCCATGAAGCTTTATTTTGCACATTGAAGCTTTGAGAACCAAAGATATCAGAGAAGCAAACTCAAATGAATGTTTGGGAAGAAAAACAAAATTGGTGAATCTATTCAAACAAGAAATTAGAAAAACAAGTTCAAATGGAAAAAATTAGAAAATCTACTTAAACTCAAATAAGAGAATCTATGAAATAAAAAAATTAAAAACTCAATATACAAAACTATGCAAACAAATACTTTGAATATGAAAATATATAACCCCAATCAAAAAATTCATATGACACTACCATTGAAACCCAAATTAAAGTTCCGGAAGGAAAAAACTAAACGAAAAAACCAAAAAAGAAAACTCAATTACTCAATGTACTACCAAACCACACTTCCGTTGAACTTTTGGGAACCAAAGAAATTAGATAGCAAATTCAAATGAATGTTTGGGAAGCAAAAAATTGGAGAATCTATATTCAAACAAGAAATCAGAGAAGCAAATTCAAATGAAAAAAAAAAAAAAAATCTATTGAAACTCAAATTAGAGAATTAATTGAAGCAAACAAAAACTCAATATACTAAACTATGAAGAAAAAAATACATAACCCACACCAAAAAATCATACCACGAACGAAAGTTTTGGGAAACCAAAATAAAAGATGGAGATACTATTCAGAAACCAACAAAAATCAATGTAAATATGAATCAACAAAATCATACATCCATTAAAGTTTATGAGCATGTTTCGCTAAGATAAATAGAATAATTAGGCTTTTTGGAAACTAACCAATCCTAGTGAAAAAAATATCAAGAACTTAGATAAAAATAATGCAAGTTGATAATGCCCTAAATATTCTTGGTCGTTGATGTCGGAATGAGTTTCTTCTTCGTCGGCAACTGTCAGTTTTTTTCTAATGGTCTTTGCCGAGACTTTCGAACAATGAGAATGGTGGTTTTCTTCTATGTAGATTGTGAGTATTTTTCTTGATTTGGGTATATTTTCGGATGAAGTATAACGTCATTGAAGAAGAATCTCTCATGATCTTTGCCGGAGACTTCTTAAAAACGATAATGGTGGTTTGAAGTGGTCGAAAATTGTGGGTATTTCTTCCGTACGAGGGGATTTTCGCAAAAAAAGTGGGGGTGAGATTTTCGAACCATTTTTGGAAATAGATGGGGGAGAGATTTTAGAATTAGGGTATCTTTTTTTCTTTTTGTTTTATTAAAATATCTATATTTCATACCATATATAAATTTGGACAAAAAGATCATTTTGAAAGGTTTTTTGGGCTCACAATTGGGTTTAAGATAATTTTGTAAATATTTCTAGTACAGGATTTTGTTGAAAGAATGATTTTTATATTGGCCTAACGTGTAGTTATCCCTATTATCTATATTCTATGGGCCATAGAGAGAAACATTGTCGCCTTATTATAGGTTTTTAAAAAAAAAAAAAAAAAAATTAAATTGTAATATTTTTTCTCATTTACATACTTCTAATTAGCATTATGTTATACGAGTTTGTGATGTTCTAAATTAATCTTTGACAGTAAGATTTAAAATTAAAAATTGTTCAATAAAATATAAAAATAAAAACTAAATATAGTTGAGTGAAAATTGAACTAATAATAATTTTTTTTAAATAAAGTAGATTTCTTTTAATAAAAAAAAAGATAAAAGTAATATAAAGTAAAAAAAAAATTGAAACAATAAAATAGGTCAAGGGTACAAATATATATAGTAGATTTCATATAATCAATATCATTTATGAATTTTAAATTAAACTAATTTCATAAAATTGAAAATAAATAAATAATTAAAATTAATTGTGTCGTCTATCAAAGTAGAATAGCTTAAATTAAAATATCTAATTAAAAATTCAAATAGTTACAACATATTTAGACATGTGAGCATGCAACTTTTAAAAAAAAAGAACTTTATTAATGATGTGTCAAATTTTACTAATGGATGTGTAAAGTAGCATTTTTTTTTTTAATTTGTGTCAAGTAACATTCAAATATCATGTTCACGTGTCTAAATATTTTAACAAAAAAATAATTTAATAATACATAAACTTTTTATTTATAATTTTAATAATTGTTTACATAGCATTAATGGTAAAATTGATTTTTTTTTAAAAAAAGCAAATTGGGAATTACCTAATACATTAAGGACTATTTAATATATTTAATTAATTAATGTAGAAAATGAAAATATAAAATTTATCATCAATTACGATATTTATTTAATTTAAGGAAACCAAAATAATAAATGAGAAAAATAACTGGAAATGAATTAAAGGGAGAGGGTCAATCTAAGTGGTATAGTTTTCTTTGTATATATATATCAATTTGGTTGGGAAATTCTGGCACAGGTGAGCTTTGCCAACGTTTTCGGATCTAAGGTGGAGACGAAGACATGCAGACATGCAGTACGTTAAACTTCTGTAAGTGAGACGCTGTCGTAAATTCAGTAAAATAAAAAAGGAGACGTGTGTATATGAAAGATGCTAAGGATTTGTAGCGTCGAGAAGACATCTATAGCATCAAGAAGCCCTAGCCTCCACTTTATTTATATGCGACAAGAAAAAGAAATATACAGAAACCAAAAGAGAGATTAAGAGATTTTTGTGCCTTCATCGTAGAGTTGATTTAAAAGCAAGATAGTGATTTATGAGCCTTTTCTTCGAGAGAAAAGTGAGAGAAATCATCTTAAGCATTATAAACTCTTGTATTCACCCTGATCTATTTTGGTGGAAACTGCATCAGTAGTAGAGACTAAATGTATCCTACAATGGGTGAAACAATATAAACTTGGTGTCATTCTCTTCCTTTACTCATTATTTTATCGTTCTTGCTTAGGTGTTTAGATTGGTTTATTTATTCATCTTAGTAACCTAATTCAATTTGTTATTGATTTCACATGATTGAAACTTGAATCGTTTTGGCAATTGAGATTAAATATATATATTCTAACTGAAATTGTATTTTGGTTTATTTTATATATATATAGACTACATATATATATCTTTAGTGTATCCCCTAACAAGTGGTATCAAAGCTAGTTCAGTTGAAGAACGATGTGAGGAGGAGAAGAAAAATTGGTCACTTTTAATAGATCAGACTATGGCCTTTGAAAGCTTTAGGTACTAGATTACCTGCATTCAAAAGAATTGGATTTACTATTGGAACGGAAGCTTGATGTTATGAGAGAGATAAAATGGAGGAAGTTGTTTAGAAAAGTATTGGGGACCATCCGTTTGACTTTGACGAAGAATGTGCAAAGTAGTGCCGCAAAGGAGATAATCACATTTGAGCTAATGAGGATTTTGTCCAACATGTACGAAAACACCTTGGTAAGCAATAAGGTTTATCTTGCAACTAAATTCTTTAATTTGAAAATGGTAGAAGAATCATCTATTACTGCACACTTAAATGAATTTGATTTGTTAATTAACAAGTTGGTTGCTAATTAGATTTCAAGGGTTAATTGAATGCTATATTGTTGTTAATATTTTTTTCTAGTAGTTGGAAGACCATGAAAACAACGATTTCAAGTTCATGTGGAAATGAGAAATTCCAACTCTCTCAAGTAAGAGATGCTAACCCTAATAGAAAAAATTCACAAAAAGAACTCAAACTTTACTTCTACTTCTGGTTCAGTGTTGAATGTGGATAGAGAAAGTAATTATAAAAAAAGTCAAGGAATCAAGGCAAGTCAATTGGGTGTTGGAATTGTGGCAAAACAGGATACCTGATGTAACATCCCGTTATTTTTTTATTATTATTTTTATTGAATTTAGTTTGTTATTTTGTTAAATTTATTGGGGTTTATTTTTGTGATTTGGTGTTGTTATTAAAAAGGAAATTATTAAGATTTATTTGTTGGGAATGAATGGATTTTACTTTTTGGAAAAGGTAAAATTAAAAATAATGGCGAATTGGTAAATAAGTGAATTAAGGATAAGATTAGGGTTTTGGGAGAACCCTAAAGTATGCTTGCTAGAGACCCTAGCCACCATGCCTCCTTAGTTTTTCCAAAGAGAACTTTTTCCTCTCTTTTTCCTCTCCTTTTCAAGCCAACTTTTTTCCTTTCAAAAAATTTCTTCCTCTCACGTGCACCACCCACCACAAATGATTAGTAGTAGGCAGTAGTCGCATCAATTCAGCAGTAGTGGTGGCCAAAGACCCACGGTGGTGCGGTAGCCAACGTTATTTTTGTTGGGTGTGTATGTCCTAAAACTCGAATGACTTGTAAACACATTCTATATTCAATAAAGTTGTTATTGAAG
>JAOANK020805816.1:0-10657 GCA_026257165.2 Telfairia occidentalis | reverse complement strand
CTTAAACCTGATCCACTTTTATGTCTCCACATAAAGTTTAAGTACTCATATTATAGCCATGGGTTCTTAGTTTATTGAATTTATCGAGTTATACTTAATTCAATAACAAGTTTACTAAATAACTTCCATAACTACTGTATTGATGATAGAATATGTTTACATGCCAATGAGTTTTATGACATAAAAACCCAACAACAACACACATCAAATTGACCTCAAACACACAATTCAACCAATTTATCAAAAAAGTGAAATGATATAAGTATTTTCAATACAAAAAAACTATATAAGCAAGCTGAAATCGATGAAGTACAAGATGAGTAAGCGGGATATGTAACAAACTTCACTTGATTGGTTAAATTTTCACTTTTATATATAGGTTAGATGAATTTGTAGTATGTACTTCTAGTGAACCACCCGTTGGATGATATTGTTGGTTCCTTACATGGTTTTCTGATTGGATATATGAATATTTTGAAGTTTGTTGTTAATGAAATGTTATAAGTTCTAAAAGCTTGTGCATAAATGTTGTGATTGTTGAATTCTATTAGAGAGTGGATTGATGTGTGGTGATTGAAGTACTGTTGGAGGTAAATTGATAGTATTATTGGAGATGGAATGATCCTTGTTTTGTTTGATTGATGTTTGAAATTGATTGGTGTGATAAATAGTGTTGGAGTGGATTGATAAGTGATGAATTGTGTTATTGGAGGTGATTGTTGTAAAGTACATGTTTGAAGGGTGGATTGGTGTGTTGAGATTGTTTGAATTATGTGTTTGAGGTGTATGAGTTGTGGGTTGTCTTTTTTTAAAGTCTCAATTATTGAAGATGGATGTGCTTGTGATATTTAATTGATGTTTGGAAGTAGATTTTGTGTGAATTGTGTTAAAGGTGATTGTTGCAAAATACATGTGTTGGAGGTAGATTTGGTAGTGTGTGACAATGGTCATTGAATTGAGAAGTTTAATTGTAGTTTATTTTGAATTGTACATGTAATAATTTTGTACCGGTTTCTAGTATAAATTTGGATTCTATAGGCAATATTAACAAATAGTAATAATTTTTTTTTTCATATTTAAACTGTCATTGTAGCCAACTATCATCACAACTAATTCGAGTTTCAATGCAGTTCTTAATAGTCATTACTAGAATAAACAATGTCATTTTTAACCTGTCATTATAGCTAGTCATCATCATATGGTACGATAACACCTAAAATGATAATGGTTTATAATCGACATTATTCGTAACCATCATCGTAGGGTACAATATTAGTTGTCTATGACGATAGTTTACAACTAGTCATCAATTCTTAACCGTCATCGAGGGTACAATGACACCCAAAAAGATGACGGTTATGAAATTCTCATCGTATTGATATGATGACAAATACTAACTAACATTGAAAGCCAAATTTGTCATAGTGGATCGCTTAACTTCTTCCAACATTTTGGTAGTTGTTTCCATTGATATGGAGATTCTCATAAATGATAAAACGAAAGTAAGAAAATCAAAAGAAAGATAGAGATGGCGATAGGAATGAGAATGTGTACAACACTACTTATATAAGTGTGCGAACAATTAATTTTGGCGACCTTTTACTTTTTCCAACATCCTGGTTATTATCGTGAAGTGTGTGAAAAATTAATTTTCGCAATAGACCGTTTGACATTTTGCTTTCTCCAATAGTTGCATTCAAATTGTTGTAATGAATTCACTTAATAGAGTAGGTGTGGTGTATTAAACTCCCTCCAAAAATGTTTGAAGAATTTTTTAAAAAGCATTGTATTAAATATGTGCAACCATTTTATTTTCCTTAATTTAATTCAAATTCTATTAGTGCAAACCCTAGTTCTCGATGACCAGCTCAGTTACTATTTTGGTCGAGATTCGAGCCGAGAGTTGACCGAGATGTATTAATCTATATCTATTTCTATCTATATTAATATAATCTGTATCTATATCTATATCAATAATAATAATAATTCATTAAAAAGTTAGAATATTGAAAAAACATTTTTAGACTGTTTTACATGTAATTTAAATTATCAATTTACAACCACTTAATAATAATAATGTTGTAGCATCTAAGAGTTGAAATTGCAAAGGTGTTTCCTAGAGTTTTTTTTTTTTTAATAAGTAACAATTAAAAATTAAAAATAGTAAATATATAGAATTTAATATGTTGGAATATTTCTTATAAATGTATTAATCATTATCTCTTTATATAAAAAAAAAACTTGATTATTCTTATTTTGTATCTATAAAAAAAGTAACATTAAAAATTTATATTCATCATTACTACTACCAATAATTACTAAGAAACGCTTGTTAAATTAGATTAATGATTGCATCAAATCGTTGCCATCAAATTATTGCAATCACTTCACTGTATGGAGTAGGTGTAGTGTATTAAATTCCCTCCAATATGTGAGTAGCATTAATTAATAATTCATACGTAGCCAATCATTCTATTTTGTTTAATTTAATTCTTTTTCCTTCAACCATTTATTTCGAAAACCCTAGTTCTCGTTGTTGTTCACAGAGATCATTACGGGCAAGATTCAGGCCGATAGTTGACCGAGGTAAGTAATAGTAAAAGTTATTAATATTTTGAAATCATTACTGGAAAAAATCTTAAGTCACTACGTCAAATTGTTGGGATATGGTAATTTCAGTGCATCGAATCGAAGCGATCACTTCACTTAATGGAGTAGGTGTGGTGTATTAAACTCCTCCAAGATGGTGCATACCATTAATTAATAATTTATACGTAAACAATCATTTTATTTTGTTTAATTTAATTCTTTTTCTTACAACCATTTTTTTTTCTAAAACCCTAGTTCTCGATGTTGTTCATGACGATCATTATGGGCGAGATTCAGACTGATAGTTGACTGAGATAAATAATAGTAAAAGTTATCAATATTTCGAAATCATTGCTCGAAAAAATCGTAATTCACTCTGTCCAATCATTGGGATATGGTAATTTCAGTGTATCAAATCGTTGCTATCACTTCATTTAATGAGGTAGGTGTGGTGTATTAAACTCCCTCCAAGATGGTGCATAACATTAATTAATAATTCATATGTAGCCAATCATTTTATTTTGTTCAAATGAATTCTTTTTCCTTCAACCATTTGGTTCAAAAAATCCTAGTCCTCGGTGTCGTTCACGACCCCCATTATGGGAGAGATTCTGGCCAATAATTGATAGAGATAGGATAATAGTAGAAGTTATTAATATTTCAAAATCATTATTGGAAAAAATCTTAATTCACTTCGTCAAATCGTTGGGATATAGTAATTTCAGTGCATCAAATCGTTACGATCACTTCACTTAATGGAGTAGATGTGGCGTATTAAACTCTCTCCAAGATGGTACATAGCATTAATTAATAATTCATAGGTAGCCAATCATTTTTTATTATTATTTTTCCTTCAACCATTTATTTCAAAAATTCTAGTTCTCGATGTCGTTCAGGACGTTCATTACGGGCGAGATTCAGGCCGATAATTCATCGAGATAGGTTAATAGAAGTTATTAATATTTCAAAATCATTACTAGAAATACTCTATTCACTCCATCACATCGATGGGATATGATAATTTTGTTGCATTAAATCGTTGCAATCACATCAGTTAATGGAGTTGGTGTGGCGTATTAAAGTCCCTCCATATAATAAAAATCAATATGCCCTCCAATTGTCCTGTACAATTGCTTGTATTATTTTTATGAAACTAATGTCTGTAAAAAATTTGTCTTTGATTATCCTGCAGAATGCCTCGTGTGTACATCTATTATGGGGGCGAATGAAACAAAGCAAAGAAAGAGTACGAGGGAGGTGAATTGAAGGGCTTTGATGTTGACATTAGGATGTCATTTGTTCATAAGTCAATTATATTTGCTAACAGGAATTAACGAACATGAGTTCCACCTAACCATACGATGTTTATTAAACTTGATTACCCAAGCATCAACATTTCTTCTGAGAAATGATGAAGACCTACATTTAATTTTAACGAGTGAAGATATTTCCTGCATGTCGTTGTATATATCAGCTTTAGTAAAAGACGTGCCCACTCATTTGAGTAATTTTGTATGTGACAATTTACCCTCTAGGTCATTTGCATGCAACATGAGGCAAGGCCTGACAGAATATAGTTTACAGCAGCCAAACTATATCTGCCCCAACGTAGGCTCTTCCTTGTTCATGCCATATGGTCAAATGTACAACATGAGAATGAACATGCCTTCGTTCATACCTTATTATTCTGGCAATATCTTTTCATATGACTTGGGTATAGATGGGCAAAATTCGTTTGCAAATTACGTTTTAACGAACTATGGATAAAATGAACCAATAGTCATCACAAACGAGGAGGAAAACGAGAATGCAATATAGAAAGTTCATATTATGAAGATCTAGAAGAGGAGGGTCATGAGGATGATGATGAGCATGCTGAGAAAGATTTGGAAGAAGAGGTTGATAGTGGCGTAGGGGTTCCAAACGTTATGCCCACCAAAATCGCTCAATCGCATCTAATACATGCCACTACTGAGTCAATTGTTGTGGCTGCAGAATGCAATCCTCTAGCCAAGGACAACAAAATTATAACGGCTGATCAAAGTTCCTCATCAACAGATATTGAGGTAGGCTAATTTTTTTTTTTTTTTTGGGGGGGAAAAAATGACTTACCAATGAAGTTGTCCATGTTTGCCATGAGGAAGAATTTTGAGTTTTGGGTTAAGAAGTCAATGCCAGATTTGTACCTTGTTATGTGCATTGGTGAGGGATGGAGACTTCGAGTCATGAAGATGAAACAGAGCGACGTATTCAAAGTAACAAAATAGTATGATCCACATACATGCGCTCATTAACTCACGAACCACGATCATCGACAGGTTAGAGGGTTGGATTGTCGTACATTCAATCAAGTCCAAATATGAAGATGCCAGTCATAGTTATCACCCGAAGTTGATAATTCAAGATATATGGGAAGAATACAACATTAACATTAGCTAAGAAAAGGCATGGCAGGCAAGAGAAGAAGCATTGTGCCTTGTTTGGAGTCGTTTGAAGGGTCATATGCTAATTTGGAAAGGTATGACGAAGCCCTCAAGATTGCGAACCCAGGGTTATTCTTTGACATCCAACTTGAAGATAATACTTAGTTCAAGTACGCTTTTCATAGCTCAAGATCCTTCAATAAGAGGGTTCAAGAGTTTCATTTGCCCCGTCATTATCATTGATGGTGCCCACATGAAGGGAAAATTTAAGGGTTACCTCTTGGTTGATGTGTTAGGAGATGACAATAATCATTTTTACCCAGTTATCTTCAAAGCTGTGGACATTGAATCTGAAGCTTCCTAGACTGGGTTCTTTAACAAGCTCAAAGAAGCAATTAGTGAGGTCGACAAATTGGTCTTTGTGTCTGATCGAAACCCTTGCATAGCAAAGGGACTTGAAACGGTATTACCTAGGGGTTTCCACGAACTATGCCTACATCACCTCAAGATGAATCTAAATAAAAAGTTCAATATGAATCTGTCATTCCATTGGTAATTCTTGCAGCAAAGGCTTTTCGGGAAGTTGACTTTCGTGCATACTGGAATAAAATAAATCAAACTGGAATGAAGCAGTACATTGAAGAAATCAAATTCGATAGGTGGGCTCGGTCATACCCAAAGAAGTTGAGGTATGATAAAATGACCACTAACATTGTTGAATCCATTAATGCTAGGATTAAAGATTCACATAAGCTTCCAATTACCGCGATGGTAGAGAATATTAGAGGAGTTATGCAACAATGGTTTTTTTATCGTCGCAATGTAACGAACTCTATCATTGTATGGCGAATAGGTTCTTAGTGTAGCTAAGAAAGCATCCAGAACACACATGATTAATGTGATTGACCAATAGGAATATGATATAGGCGATGGACATTTGGGTGGTTGCGTAAACATTAATGCACGTACAGGAACATGCAAAGAGTTCGATGCACTGAACTACTCCCTTGTTCACATGCAGTGGTTGCTTGTAGGTACCACTAGGTTAACTCGTACACCATGTGTTCCACGACCTATACAATTGAATCTTTAATTGGCTTGTACACAGAGCTGATATTCCCAGTTGGTCACGAATTAGAATGGATGACTACCTCAACTTTTCATGATTTGATCATTAAACCTCTTAAAACAGTGAGAAGGGTTTGTAGACATCGCGAAACAAGAATTCCTTCATAATGGAAGGTTCGACAAATGCACAAGTTTGTTTGTTGTGGTGCTTCTGACCATAATAAAAAAACATACCGAGAATCCCTGAATAATGTATAAAACCCCTCTTACCAAAGCTGCCTTGTGAAACTAATGGAATGGTTAGGTCATTATGACTATTGATTATTTTCAGCATAAAAAATTTATAATTTTAGTAACGATTTCGATAAATATATAGACCGAGTTTAGACTGGAAGGTGGTAGAATAATTATACAAAATTTTGACCAATATTTCAAACGGTATTGAATGTGTAATAAACATAATGGTGGTAGATTCCAACTCAATAGCTACCGATATTTCGACTGGGTGTACTAACGCTAAAGCAATCGAAACATAATTATGTAAAATGACAAAAAGTATATTCGGGGTACATAATTGTCGCTCTTCGGACTGAGAACGTTAGCGATAAAGCGACCGAGCCTACTTGTGCAAAATCACAAAAAGTATTTTTGGGCTCGATAACTGCGATATTTTGATCAAAAATACAACCAAGAACTACGGTTTTTAGTTTCTTATTGGGTAACTTATGATGCTTCTTCGTACTTATTTGAAAAATTATAAATTATAAAATTTCGTATCTTCATTGTAAATTATGAAGTATAAGTTACAAAATTTTTTAGTCTAAGGAGCTTAATCTTTTTTTACGAAATTGTATATTTATAAACATTGAATAATGAGCATTATACAATGTAAATCTAAATACAAACAAACATTCATTTACAAAATTATTTCATAGCATTGGTCAGTTTGCCCAAATTTGGATAGCAAATTGCTGCCTAAAAAAGTCCATCTACTCTTGGGTACAACTATGTATGTGTGAGTTGGTTACAACATATTCCATTAGTTTACAACAAAAAACACTACAATCACTACTATCTTTTTGCTAGCGGCATGTTATTCAACATACTGGCCACAAAACAAAACTCAGCTTGGGCTTCATTGCCATGACCTCGTCTTTGGCTAACACGGAAGGAATAATTTGTGACACAAACTTCAGCTCCTTGTCCAGTGTCTCCAACGACTTCAGTGCTTGGAATGAATCCCACACAACAATCTCACCTTCCACTAAGTCAATGCACACTAGAATCTAATAAGCGTTATCAAGGTTGACAGGTAAGAAAACTACATCAACCGAAGACTATTTCATGTCGTAGTCAATTTTCTTCCCCATAACAAATTCCATCAGCATCTTCGCCTTTGTTTAATCAAAATCACAATATTGCCCCACGACTTAAAGCCTAGCCAACTCATGCAGGGGTTCATCTTTTCTTTTAATTGATACTGAAGCAAACAATCCAATATTCAACTCAGAAGTCATAGTAGTAATTAAAAATATGGACAATTTGTATATATAAGGCAAGTGAGTTACGTGAGTCAAGTAAGAAAAGTAAATGAGAAGAAAAGAATACTTACAAACAATATGCAAGTACAGACAATGAACTTTGTACGTCTAAATTTAGTATGAAGCTTAAACTTTTTGTAAGTAAATAGAAAGAGCGAGTCAATCACCTGCAACAAAACGAAAAATTTAAGTGCACTTGAGCACGGTGACAAATATTTTAAGTGAACTTACTAATGGAGATATACCTCATCATTCAGCCACGAAGACCATGTAAGCAACCTCCTAAATCAATCTTTACCATGCACTACATAGGAAGTTTTTCGGAGATGATTGTTAGTATTGGTTCGTCCAACCAAGTTTGGAATTCTTCTTCAACCTTAGGAGGGATAGTGATGGTTGGGTTGTAGATGTTGTTTTTATTCTTCTTCTTCAAACGACCATTAGGGAATGAGATGAGCAGCATCCATAGAAGTTTGCGACTACTCTTCTTTTAAGGATTTTCTTTGGATACTTCCACAGCCTAAAATGAAATTCAATAATTCATTTACAACTCATGTGGATTCCACAAAAAAAAAAAAAACAAAAATAATGAATTAAATCTCTTATTACCCCTTTCACAACCATGCTCTAGAGAAGTGTCAACATCCATGACCATTTGTACAGAGGGTTTAGGGACCTTCTTTTGAACAATAATATCTGGAACATTGACGACCTTCACCATTGAGGGTCGATGAACCTCATCCCTAAAAATTGAATCCATAACATCCACGACGACCATTTCTAGTGAGGCTTGAGAAACATTACTCCTAATCGGATCCTCACTCAATCCATCCATGGGTTCCTTTTAACCCTTACTCAGTCCATCTGTAGGTTCCTTTTGAGCCTCACTAACTCCATCTCCAAATTCTTTTTGGCCCTCACTAATTCCATCTGTAGGTCTTGAGCAACCAGCTACATCATGCGAAAGTGGATCATTTATTGGTTCATCAATGCCCTATCTATCTCTCCTATTGAGGTTGACAACTATTGATGCACCTAGGAAGACTTCCGACAAGTAAATAAATATGTAGAAAATAAGACAAACACATTTATCATCTAAAGTAACAAATCAATGGTACTTCAACAATTAATGGATATTTACGATACGTACCTTAATCAAGATGTCAACTTTGCTCGTTAGTTGTGAAACCGCCATCTTTATTCCTTTTACGTCCTTTTCAATGGCAGTAACACGAGAATCTAATCTCTGATAATGAGTAATAATTTCCTTTGTCAGGACATCAAACTCCTTATCTTCAGACACCTCCTCCAGTAGATCGTCAGTAGGTGGTGCGAGTGGTGGTGAATGTTGTAGCGGTGGTGATGGTGACTGTCCACGTGGTTGGACCATAACACGATCCATACATATCCATTAATCTTCCATTACTTCCAATGGATAAGTAATTCAGGCCTGAAAACAACAACAATTTGTAAGATGGAAATGACAACATATTTAACGAAACACACCTATTCCAACCAAAAGACATCACTTTTACTCTCACTCTCATCCTCCCATCGACGGTGGTGCGTGGGCAGTAGTAGTGGCAGTTCCAAACAATGAGCTCTAAAAACTTGTTGAGCAATGTAGATCAAACTAGTAAGAATTAATTTAGGATTATTTAGAAAGCCAAGGTAAGTGGTTCCGCTCATGGAGAATCCTTCGGGCGGATAGATAAATTATATATTAATTACCTTGTAAAAAATACTTTGACTGTGTAATATATGTTGTATGTCGACATTTGAACATGTTTGTGTGATCTTATGTTCTTATTATCTATAGAAATACTAGATTGAATGCCATGATGTGTATAAGCATGGTGATTATTGGAGGCATCAACCGATGAATATGTTGGGTGCCTTAGATATTGTAAGATTCATGAATAAAACATGTGTTCAATATGATTGTTAAGTTCATTGGGACCTATGCATGGACGGTTGTGTGTTGTACGAACTGAATTGATGAATGACAGCCTCCCCCAATTTAGAGGGTCGGTGTTAGGGGGGCTTCGGCTACAGTAATTGAGTGTCATCTATCATCGGATATTAGTAGGGCCCCTTGAGAAGTCTCACACTAGTACTCTAAAGGTGGCACTTGTAAGGGAGTGGGTGTAATGTTACTGAGAGGATTTTAAATGACATGTCATAATGAATTGGCTGTGATTCTAGACTGAAAATGCTAATAGTAGGTCGCACATGAGCATTTCATGATTGTGTGTGTTTGCATGTCCAACCATGAGTTGGGTTGCTTATTGGGTATGTGTTTTACATATTCAACCCTTTCTTTAATTTTTTTTTAGGTAATGGCAAAGGCGTACTGGATGGTTGATGAGGATATGTTGTGAAGAAGCCATGGTCAAGTCACATAGTTTTTCGCATCTTTAATTGTTTTATTTTCAGTATTCCAATTTATGTTAGAATATTTAATTAGTTATTTCGTATTATGGAACCTTTATGGGTTTTAGCATTCTTATTAATTTTTTGGGAAATTTTCAGTAATATATTATTATTTTCTTATTAAAATGGGATCCTGATAATTTATATTTAATTACTTCTCTATTAAATTGGCTACTTTAAAATCAAGTAAGTTTCTAAATGCTAAACTCAAGTCGTTTCATCGTTTTAAGCATGCATGATTGCGACGATCATAGGAAATTAAGTCTTAGAACGTTGGGTCCTTACAATTGGTATCAGAGCAAATACAGTTCTGTAGACTACTTACAATGTAAGCATTAATGTGACCCTGGCTAGATAATAACCACCTCATCACCATCGGGTATGCCATTACTTCTTTTCTTAGAATGTATATTTCAATCTCGTATGAAATAATTACTTTATCGAAACATGTTGTACATTGTTATTGTCTCTTAAATCTCTTGGAAGAAGCAGCAACATTTGCTTCAACTTCCGTACCTCTATTTTTTAGAAGAGATTGGTAAATCTGAAGCTCATTGAGAAGTGTATTTAGATTATACTCTATTTTATTCATCATGGCATTCG